>JAGGAV010008099.1:0-16907 GCA_017657295.1 Termitomyces sp. DKA64 | reverse complement strand
CAAAGAACTCTGGGCAGAGGCTGTGGCAGCCCAAGTCTACACAAGAAACCTGCTTCTGTCATCATGGCACCCAAACATAGTCCCCAAACAGTTGTGGTCAGGTAGACACCAGCGAGTAGATCACCTGTGACCATGGGGATGCCTTGCCTGGGCAAAAGTCCCTGACAAACTGATACAGTCTAAACTAGACCCAAGATCAGTCAAGACTCACCTGGTGGGATACACAAATAGTGGTTACAGACTTTATGATCCACAAGCAAGATTCATTGTGATGTCTCGAGATATTATCTTTGAGGAGGGGGTAGGACATTGCCCTCTCACCATACTTGATGACACCAACATGGATGATGTACCACTATCTGTATCCACCCAGGTTCCCCTGACCTCAGCACCCAGCTCAAATCTCATTCTCCCCAAACAACTGGTGGCACCAAGGATTTGACCAGGACCTACCTACCCTGGCAATGCACCCAATGTTGAACCCTCAGCAGCCAGTGATCAAACACTCCCTCCAATCAGGGGCTCTGATCAAGCACTGCCCCTGCACAGATTGATGAGGCTAACCAGGCCAACCCCAGCCCTCATTGCAGCACAAGAGACCTTGCAGAGGGAACAAAACGCATGTGAGGATGGAGAGGACTGGGCTTTGGGAGGGGATCAGCCCATGGCATTAATGGCTGAACGTCTGTACAGTTACTTGTCAGCTATGGATGCCAGAGAGGAGATAAGCACACCAAAAACCTATGCAGAGGCAATGAAGAGGAAAGACTTATGGCAACTGGCAATGGATGAAGAGTTGAGAGTGATGGAGGAACATGGTGTTTTTGAACTTGTGGATGAAAAAATGGTCCCAAAGAACAAAAATATAGTTGGGTGCCAATGGATCTATGTGAACAAATTCAATGCCAAGGGTGAAATTGTCAGAAGGAAGGCTAGACTAGTGGTGAAAGGGTTCTCTCAGGTTGTGGGGGAGGATTTTGATGAGACTTACGCTGCTGTGGTATGCCTGGAATCTCTTCAAATGTTCACAGCAATAGCTGCCCAGGAGGGTTTTGAGATCTGGCAGATCAATTTTGTCTCAGCTTACCTTAACAGCATCCCAGAACATGATGTCTATATGAGGCTACCACCAGGCTTCCCAGGAGGGGAGGGGAAGTTGGCCAGACTCTGGAAAACCTTGTATGGATTAATGCAAGGAGGGTTTGATTGGTATTGGACCCTGGACAGCGTGTGCAGAGAGTTGGGATATAAGTGGTCATGGGCAGACTCATGTGTGAGATCGAGGACAGTAGGGGAGGAAGCAACAATTACAAACATGTTTAATGATGATATGTTCAGATTATCCTCAACAAAAGAGGGTGAAAAACTAGCAAAAGAAGAACTTGCAAGGGCATACGAGGTAAAAGATATGGGTGAACCATCATTTATACTGGGAATGGCTATCCACTGCAACCTGCAAACAAAATTAATCTCATCATCTCAAAAGGCCTACCTGATACGGGTACTCAAGCATTTTGGCATGACCAACTGCAACCCCCGGTACACCCCATTGCCATCTGGGACAGTGCTTACTAACAAGATGTCCCCTAAGAACAAGGTCAAATGCACATTCATGCACAACAAACTGTACAGACAACTACTGGGGGCCCTCATGTGGGCACAAGCAGCAACACAACCTGACTTATCATTTGCCATCACATTACTTGCCAGATTCCAGTCAGATCCAGGCCCAGCCCACTGGAAATCCCTGCTCCATGTACTAGCATACATTAAAGGTATGCTGGACTACTGCATTGTATACTCTAAAGAGTTGGGTGGTACCACAAAACCAGTGGGTTATGTCGATGCAGACTATGGAGGTGATCTGGATACCCAAAGATCAACTTCAGGGTACATCTTCATGATGGTGGGCAGCCCTGTATCCTGGAGTTCTAAGCAACAACAAACGGTAGCCCTGTCAACTACCAAAGCCGAGTATATGGCAATGATGCACGGGTCACAGCAGGTGCTATGGATGCACAATTTCCTATCAGAAATCGACCTCGAGCAACCTCTCCCCGCAAAGATCTTTGTAGACAATAACTCCTCAATTGCATTAGCTAATTCTACCAGGGGTCATGCTCGCACAAAGCATATCAACATCCGGCATCACTATATTTGCGAGCATATACAGGAGGGCAATCTCATGGTGCATCATATTCCATCCTCAGAAAACCTCGCTGACATTTGCACCAAACCTCTCCCTCATTCCGCACATGATTACCTCGTGGATCTTATGGGTCTCAAGGGTCGTTCAAGTCAGGGGGAGTGTTGAGCATAGACTTGTATGACCAATACGTTACGAGACGCGATTCTTTTTAGGTATCTTTTCCATGTTTACTTCGTTTTTTTTGTCTTTCTTCTTGGTGCAGACTGCTCATGATCATTATTTACCAGTCTTTGCAGTAAACCTTGTTTATTTTTTCTCCGCTTACCTATCGGATATACGGACAACCACCCTCAGTCATACTACACTACATAGGCATGACTGAGGGTGAGTTCCTACCTCTTACATTTTTACTTATCTCATACTTACTTGTTTCCTGTAGACTAACATACTGTAAATCATCTACAGGTAATGCTCAGTCATACTACACTACATAGGCGTGACTGAGGACTAACATACTGTAAATCATCTACAATGGCATGTAAGCACAAAAAGTAAGTATTTATACTACTTGTAAGTAATGGTATCCAAAGGGAGTGGTTAGTATAGCCAAAATATGTTAGCGACATGCAGCCAATCAGGTGAATAGTGAGCAAAGCAAGGTAAGTAAAAAGAGTGGTGTGCAGTCAGGTAAGTAAAGCAAACATAAGAAAGCATATAACATAAGAAATGGATATGTCAGTCCAAAAGAAATGAAATAAGACAAACAAGAAATGATTAGCAAAGACAAGGCTTGTGGGGTGGTACATAAAGCAAGTATGATATATGAGGCAAAAGGAATGTGTTAGGTCATGTGGTATCACACATGTAAGCTTTCCTGAGGGAAATAATGAATTGAAGTGTCATCAAGTTACTAAGCATTTAGGTTGCTAAGAATATCACTAGTCCATAGATCAAGAGCAAGTCCATAGAGGCCAAAGGTCTAGGACCCATGTAGAGATGACTAAATACAGTCAGGCTATGCTATATCTACCTACATCGTTGCCTCAGGCCTATAGCCATCCTAGGCAGTAGGCAGGGCCCATTATCAACAGATTAACCATTGCATGTTATAGCCATATGCATGGAGCAAGTTGTTAAGTACTCCCTTACAAATGTATCACTTCCTATTAGCAGGTGCTGTGAAAAATAAGGAATTGTATCAAACAGGGCAAATATATCATGAGCAAACCTTGCCAGCAGAAGCCAAATAGTTTTACACTCACATAACATGCAATTTAGGAGCTCCGTTGATTCCACTGCTGGGCGGCACAATAAGTTTAGTATGTCTACATACACTCCACTCCTGAAGTCATATCTCATATCAGTCACATTCTCATTCCTAGTACACTCCAGGAGAGCATACTCTGGGCTTTCAATGGCATTCATGCATAGCTAACACAATCACTATGCACAATCAGCAATAGTAGGTCTCTGGCATTCTGGTCATTTCAGCCTCCGGAATGACAGAATTAGGCATGTGTTGCTTTCATGTGGTTGTCATTAGGTACACTGAGGTAATGCCTGAAGTGTAGTGTCTCATGTGCAAGTCCCTTATCTTTCCCTGGTTTCCAGCCTGCCTTGAAGTAAGTCCAGCTTTGGTGAGGAATCAATCATGCTCTATATATAGTCTTCTGCTTTGCATTTCTTGTCTTTAATGAAATAATCAATCACATCTAGTATAATTGTTCCTATCTCTGGACAATCTGAATTACGAATGGAAGTGATTGAATGGCCACTTTCATGTCCATAACCCATGGATGGCTTTTGCAGTGGTTCAACAATTACTACTGAGTCCAGGAATGACCTTTTTGCTAGGCATGCCTCTGGTAGGCTGACCAAGCAGCAAAGATATCTTAGTGCAATGATAATTTGTCTATATCATATTGACAGTAGATCCATCTCTGTGAATAGTAGTGCAATCATTGACTTTTCCCCCAAACCCATGGATATGTCTTATACATATACAGTTTCTGTACTTCCTCAGGCTCTGCTAGTAATTTAGAGTCCGGTAGTCTTCGAGCCTCGCACTTAGGAGTGGGTGGAAGTAGGTGAAAGGCAAGAAGGATTTAAATGTTTTACTCCCAGCATCAAAGGAGTAGCTGGAGACTATCAACCATACGACTCCATTCAAGTTAGCATGATTGAACGTGGCGTGCATTTGCCCGAGGAATTAGCGAGCTATTATCTGTAAGAGTGTAATTGTGGTACTTTAACCAGACCTGGGTATCTGATGCGATCAATACTATGTTTATACTTTGTCGTTTTTAGCGGTCGGGTGACATGGCGATGGACGAAGGGTACAGAGGTAGACCTAAAATCGGAGCCTCCTGAATATGCAACGGATCTGGCGCATTCAGACAAAGCTTCGCAGTCGATGTCGAATGCGGTGGCATAAACCACTGAGCACTTGGCTCGATAGATTGGCGCTCCAGCGTTACCCTCAGCTGTCCACGAGCGTCTTGTTGTCTCTACGCGACGACATCAATAGATGTGTCACATACGAATCGATAGAAAACGTACAATCCAAAGCCGCTTGTCACCAAGAATGCGTGTGAGAGTCGGCACTCGTTTCATGAGCAGACCGACATTCTTTCTATTGAGTGCAGGTCGCGAGCCATGTGCAACATGTCCATCTCCGTCAACCAAGGTGTGTAAGGTCCGAGAGGATGCGAGTGCATTAGCGAACGCCAGCTGGAATACTCGAAATCAATGGAGATGTCAAAAATAGAAAGCAACGTACGATTTCCTTCATGGGCAACGGCATACTTAACACTTCCAGAGACTGGCACTTTTGGCAAATTGCTGAGATACTGCGCATCTCCACGTCCGAGGCGACAAAGGTAATTTGACGAAGGGTAGCGGCGTGGTCTTCAATGAGCTTGAGTATGAGGGTATGACCAGCCTGATAAATAAGTTCTCGGATCTTGAGTGTAATGGACGTGAGGGAAACAAACGCCGCTTTGAGGGTTGTAAGGACACTGAGGAGTGTCGCAGGGGTAGAAGGGGTCAGACTGAAAAACGATCGTACGTCAAGCGACAGGTGTCGGAGGTGAACGAGGGTAGGCGTTGGCAAAGGAGGATCAGGGGACTGGGTCGTCTCCTAAACGATGTGGTCAGATATGAATGCAACCGAGAGTGCCGACTGACTGTGACGGTGAAAGCGAGAGTCTCCAGGAATGGGGTGTAGGTTACAAGCTTCAGTATCTCCCTATGATCAATGCATGTGTTGGGGCATACGATATGCAAGCCCTGTAGTCGGGGAAGGTGTTTCAATGTCATTTCAAGAACTTGGGAATTTAGATCCATCAACGACTACGATAATGAGTTTTGAAGCAACAAGAAAAAGGGATGAACATACGGTTAGGGTCAGGCTCGTCAAGCTCTTCTGTATGCCCTCTGTCCATCTGGGAAGAATGTCCAAAACCTCCCATGACGCGCTGTCCAACTCCAATCTTTCCACATTCTCAAGCTTAAGCAACATCGAGGCTTGGGTCGTAGACAGTTTTGCGGAAATCCTAAGCTTCTTGAGGCCCTCCTTTCCTTGGAGCATGGGTAGTATAGAGGGAATTGCTACGGAATTCGGCGTGTACACAAAAGATCGGAGGTTGGTGCAGAGTTCTAAAGTGCGTGTACATTCTTGAACGAAATTTGGGTGAGGCCTGACTTCTAGAAGAGGGACGACACGGATATCTAGTCCTTTATATGGATAACTGCTCTTTAAAGGAGCGGCAATCTACTCACCAATATTGCGAACGTGGACTGCTAGGTTTGGATGTGCCAAAATCGTCGCAAACGACGTAGAGACCTGTGGAAAGATTGATTTATTTGAAAAAGAGAGGTCTATTCTTCGCCACTTACACCTGGATAACGCTTCGCATGGTGAAGTCGGAAAGAAAGAGTCCTATAGAGCGAAGGGATGACTCCAGCGAGGAAGGACTTGCTGACGAGTGCAACTGCCGCAAGATCGTTGTGAGTGAGAAAGGAACAAATCAGTTCTAGGATATCAAGATTGAGGCTGTCTGCAGAGACCATGAAAAAAGAATGAATTAGTTGGTCAAGATCTTTCTATCTATCGAATTCCAACTCGTTTGACAAATAAAGAGGATCCGAAACCCGACTTTCCCTCTTCCTTCTAACTATCAAGATATGAAAAAGCAACCTCGAAATCTTCTATGATATCGTCTGCTCGAATGCCATGAGTTCTGGAGCACATAAAAGACAATGAATGGCTAAATTCACCGATATGCTCTGTGCCGACACTGACCCGTAGCATGTCCTGCGTAACACCGGAAGCAAGACGCTCCTCCTCTGTCAACTGACCATGGGTCACAGAAGCCGGATGTATGATGAGAGAGTGGACATCTCCAAGATTGGCCAGATGGGAGTGGAGCTTCAAATTGTCTACAACTATATCTCCGCGGCCACCCTTAACCCCAAAACTCAGCACGCAGCCGAACCCTTTGAGAAGTCGTTTTGCAATCTCGTGGTCCTGATGCGATGGAAGACCAGGATAAATAACCCACGCGACTTTCGGATGCGATTCGAGGTAGTTGGCAAGCGCCAAAGCATTGGAGAGGTGACGCTCAACACGAAGCGACAGTGTCTCCACTACGGGTAAGAACTCGTTTCTTCGATGCGAATGATCAGCATGAACTCATCACTCACAACCTTGGATAAGGAGCCAGGCAGACTGCGGAGCAAGACAGGCACCAAGATCCCGAAGAATTTCGAGTCGGATCATGGTCGTCAAAGATTTTTCTTTGAGCACCTGTGAACAACGTAGTTCGATGGTCAGGTAGCATGAAGTACTAACTGATCAGCACTTACCTCATAAAGAGTGTGTCCCACCAGGGCGTCAATGCCAAATCGGGATCCATCATCATTCTTGGTCACGGTATTGAAATCCGGAAACCTCGTCGATTTGCTCCAGTCGAAGCGGCCGCTATCAACAATAACGCCACCAATAGTCGTCCCGTGTCCTCCGATCCACTGTAAATCAATATGAGAAGCTAGCCAAAAGAGTCGCATGCCGGGTAGAGCAGACCTTTGTTGCGGATTCAACGAGGATATCTGCACCTAAATCTAGAGGCCTGGCAATGAACCCACATGCGCCGAAAGTGTTGTCGACGACAAGAGGGATCCCATACCGGTGCGCAACCTCAGCGACAACGGGGATGTCCGGTACATTGAAGCGTGGATTACTGATAGTCTCGCAGTAAATGGCCTTGGTCTTGTCGTCAATCAGTGATTCCATCGACACTGGGTCATTGCCCTCGGCAAATTTGACGTTGACACCATATCGCTCCAGGAGGATCCTAAATTGATGGAAGGTTCCGCCATAGAGAAGCGAAGAAGCTATCAGCTTCTTAGCACATGTGTGGAACTCGATTACCACGGATATCGGCGACCCACCTACGATATTGTCTCCAGCTCGCGCCAGGGCCGTCAGTGCTATGAATTGTGCAGCCTGTCCTGAGGCTACTGCAACGGCAGCAACCCCGCCTTCCAGAACTGTCACGCGCCTTTCAAAAGCTTCGACAGTCGGGTTTCCGATGCGCCTGCGTGGATGGTCAGTTTTCATCACTCTTGTGATGGAGATCAACACACGTGTAAAGATTTGACTTGCCCCCAGTAGCGACATTGAATCGCTCGCTTAGCTGAGCTGTAGAGTCGAAGGTAAAAGCAGCCGCTTGATAGATAGGGATACCCTTCGCATTTGTTGTAGGATCTTTGAAAGGCGTTCCCCCATGCAACTAATGCGATTCTTGAACAAATGACTCATCAATCCTGGTGAGAGGTCGTACCTGCAGGGTTTCAAATCGCACTTTTCTGCCAGCTAGTGGATATAGAGTCGGAAGATCATGAGCGTTCACATTGAGATCCATGATAACTTGAATGTGCGGAGAGAGAGCTCCCGACTTCAATTTTATATGACGCAGGCATGCTATGATAACCGCGCCAGTAATGGTACGAGTCGTGCTTCAGGTTGAATGTCGAAAAGAAGCTCAAGGCATGGAAGTTTTAAGTTAATCAGGACCATGTGATGCTCTCAAGTGGCCCCATTCATTCTATCTCGAGCCGTGTCTTAGTAAATGACCGTCTCAATCGCCGCCACAAGTCAAGGGATGTCGTAAGTCACCCAGCGATTCGAGCTGTCAGCCACATTCAATTGGGCTTTTGTTTCTGACTGACTGACACGTAGAATCTCAACCCCTATCCAATTCGTGCCTAAAGTGCCATTCGCGTTGACAATTACTATCTTACCTTTATTACATGATAAACTCGGTCCGCCGTCATAAGTTGATTAGGCCTTGGTTATCCACGCACCGAGGTCACAACAAGTATTCTTCCAAAATAATTAGTGTTTTACACGTCGTTTCGTTGCCGGCTTTTACTTGATCTGTATCAAAGCTAGGCTTCGAAAAGTCCCAGTCGGCGTGTCCATCCCTCTATGGTTTCCAAGCTCATCCAGAGGTAGCTACCTTTGAATCAGTTCCATAGGTGGTCCTTCGACTCAACAATCTCTGATATACATCTAAATTTGCTGAAAGAATTGTAATTCCTTTACGAGGCCGCATAATGTGGCGCACCCTTGATTTGGTGAAGTTATCTAAGCCTCTCAGCAGAGACGGTGAATCCACGTTGGACATTTTTACTCAAGCAAACCGCTGATGACCTGCACCTCTTTCTTACGGTTGTTTCAGACGTTTTATGGTGACATGTGTCTATTTCAAAATGATGATCACATGCACAATGGCAGACACGTTATGTTTGCCCTTTGTATGGAATGAGCTGCCAATGCAAGTCCATTGACAATCCACCTGGCGCATTCATCCTTCAGCACTGCCTGAAAGCTTTCATCTTGTAAGCGACCTCACCCTCTCCTGCTTTGTAAGGTTTTGATGATTGCAGTAATATTTGTCATGAAGAAATCGTATCTAACACAATTTCCAATTCACGTCTTTGTGAATCGTCGAAGTCCTTGGAATCCTGATTCATGTCTTTCGAAGGCCCGGACGAAGGCGAGAACTTGGCACCATCTTTTGTCGAACCGTGAGCATGGTACTCCGCGTTTCGGTCGAAAAAGGTTTTTGGTGGTTGGGCAGAGAGATCCGCTATTTCAGCATACCACAAGGCCTAAATACTCTTAGCCTCCTTTCATTCCGGTCAGGACCTTTACTGCAGGCAGCACAAAAACTACCGACTCCCAAATCAGATTCTTGTTTAGACATATGGTGAAAAGCTCCGGAAGCGCGCCAGTAGCCAGTGGCCATCCATGACATGCCATCTTATCAGGAAGACTTCATCGACGATTATCACTATGTCGAGTTCTGAGCAGCTCAAGGCACAACCTTCTGTCACTGCTAAAAACACCTAGACAACGCTTCTCCCTCTCTGGTAGACTTCTGGAAACGACATATTTGCGACTACTTGGGAATTATTGAAACAGAGTATCCTCAAGGTCCCTGAAATCCGTCCCTGGCCAAGCATCAAATGTTACAAAACCATCCACAAGGACATGATCCCGAAGCCAACTGAAGCGTGATATTGAAGAGAGAAATTCTGTTGTGCCTAGTCTCATCCTTCCAAGTGGACAACCTAGGACCTGGCGTCGCTCCACGATATCTGCAATGATACTGTCATCATTTTCGTCCACTATCAGCGAAAGTGTGTGCAACCGCGGCCAGGGAATCAAACCATCGATAAGATCGCCAGCTAGCAGGCGGAGAACATCTGCCGTCTCTCTGTGATAGACGGCGAAAGAAGTAATTGTCGGAAATGTATAGAATACTTGAGTGTATTCATCACTTGTCATATCTGGGTCAATTAGCACAAGCTCGCGCAGCAGAGGGAACTTGATAGAACTGGTAGGTGAAGCCATGAAGGGTTGAAGGTCATACTGTTTGAGATTCTTCAGAACAATCGACGTAAGGGAAGCCGCTATGATTCCCCGAAGTATACCACTGTACATATCTCCGCTAACGCCGCTGATTCGGAGGCGGCGTAACGTCGGAATATCGATGGGGTCCCCGCTTGCCCACGCCGTCCATGTCATTGAGCTGAATAGGTCTCCGTATAGAGATAAATTTTCTAATGCAGATGACGATATAATTAATTGTCGAAAAGTGGAATATAGGATGGGAGTGAATGCTGTTTGATCCAAGTGAAGTGTTGTGATGCTCTGGTTCTGTAGGCAGAAGAGTGCGAGCGCAAGCCCCCGTAACCGTACAAAGGAAAGATATGGTGTCGCAGTACCGAAGGGCTTTCTACCGTCATGTGGGAAGAGGCCCTCCACAGTATGGATCGCTATGGATAGGTGTTTTAAATCGGGCATGGCAACGCTGCTGAAACGCTGGACAACCAACTGTGCGGACGACTCGAAAGCACAGTTGATGATGAGCTGCCGATATCGATTTGACTGAAGGAGTATTGTGTCGATTTGTGCTATCATGAGCGGGCTCATTGGCACGGAATGGCCAGTTTCTATGCGTATATCCAATGCACATCCACTGGTCCTCATCAGATATGTTTCCAACTCGGCACTGGAGATACGCGAGGATATAGTGATGTCCGACCAAAGCTGAGGTGTTCCGATAGCGATTTCGCGGAAGTGCGAGCTGACATGGGTCACAACAACTTCGAATGATTGGTCGACCGCCAACTGCGAAGTTGGGGTACCGGCTAGTTCGTTGTCTTCCCATTGCAGTTCCTGACCGAATTTGAAGATCTTGGCCAGTAATTCTGAAGGGATTGAGCAGATAGGAGTGAGTTTGTTGGCGATTCTGCGGGACCTCAAGTCACAAAGTTGAGAAGAATCCATGATCGTTGGAGAGTAGGGAACTCTTCTATAGATTGAGCCGGATTATAGAGATGGAAGGATCCGCCGAATGCAAGAAAGCACACGATATACGTAGGACGCACGTCAAGGCGGGTTGGAAATTGCCAGAAACTTAGACCTTTACAAATGACGGGAATCGGTCCAAATTTGCTTCTTTAGGGGCTCCATGCCGTAAAAATTCACTGCGAGGCCCCTTGCGTAACCTTAAATAATCAAATCCATAGGCGAGTACCGAGGGCGACAAGCGGACTGAAGGAGCAGACAACGAGCAACGCCTCGGCAAATGTCCGCTTGACTATGAATCTCACATACGCATCAAATCGGGGCTGCACAGGGGATCTTTCCAGAGGGATAACAAAAAATGAGAATACCGAAACGTAACCGTTACCATAGTCAGCCCCGAGCTCGGTTCAATGTGGGAAAGAAGCGTGATGAAAGGTACACGATGACAGTTTTGCATATGTCATATGATGATAGGGCAAGTCTCGACTTTTGATAAAGTTTGCCTAGCATTGATCTGTTTGGACAAATACAGGACGCAAAGGCGAAGCACAGTATGCATAAGAATGTAGGTGAGTGTTGAGGTTGACGCTGACGAGCTTCAAGGCGAAGGTTGTGTTGCATGTATTCGAGTCCAACAGGCAGCGAGAGCATGAATTCGATATCTTATTTCATTCAGCAGGAGCCTTACCTGTTATGTTCGTCCCGCAATCTCGAGTCACGACACTTAAAGGCTATCGGTGACTTTCGACAAAGGAGAAGTAGTAAGAATGAAGTTCCTATCATCTGGACTGAGTGGCTTGTGGTTTCCTTAGAGTCTGTTCAGGCCAGAGTTTTGTAGAATTTGATTGGAGACAAGAACAAGAGTCTGTACTTTTTGAAATCTTGACAAAACCATGAATAACAAAACATCGATAGAGTTTTTTTTCCAAATTGGACGAGAGAGTGTGCCATAACATCCGTCTAGTTATACCTCCGGGCTGGATTAGAAATGATGTATTGTTATGTCGGAGCAGTGCCGCTTGACCCGAAAGAAGTTAGTTTCAAAACTTTTGCAGTAATTGTCACGCTGAACTCATTGTCAGCGACGGCGTGATGTTACGGTTCCGAGATCTAGAATAGATCGAAGGGAGTATCAAAACCGATCTTCAAAATTATTATTCACGTGATTCTGTTTTACGTGCTTCTTCAAAGTTTACTCCCAGTATACAATCTACTATCTTCCAATATGATGTTCACATGATATATCTTCTTTCCCTTTGTTTCCTTACCCCTTTATTTCTAGACACTAATTTTCAGTCTGTATACAATTATTGTAATCCTCTTCTTATTGATACTTATCTCATTCCGTATAAAAATACTCAACTTGTGACTGTTCATTGGACCAAACAATTGTGTAATCTTGGTTATTTACACATACACATCATGCATGCTTCTTGTACATACCCCTTGTCCTCATTGCATTAATCACTGATTTTACTATTCTACCTGCATCTCATTCTCCCTTCTCCCTTCTTCCTCATCCATCCTTATGTTCATCTTCAGCAACATTCCTGTGCCATTCCTGACCTGGTAATTTACCTCTTTTTATTGCAATATGTCACCCATGTCATATGCAATTTATTTTTGTCTGCTGCTTACCTGCTTGAATCAACCATCCTTGCATATGGATATTAAAACATTGATCATCTTGAATTTACCACCTTTGAGTGATATCATGACAAATGATAGGTTGATCATCACAAGTTGCCTGTAGTAAAAAATTGTGCCCCTATTCTTCTGTACCTACTTTTAGTTAGCTATCTGCTTATTCCTTCATGACTATGTTCACTTACTTCATCTGTCTGTCAGATTCCATCCTTGCCTTTGAAGTATATTGTGACATTATCACTTGTACAATTGTATCCTCCCTTTGTAATGTGTTAGAATGGAATATGCTCATCTTTTTTGTTCAGCCATGCCTCTTGCCAGTGTAAATAATTTGTTGGCTATATCCATTGTCTAGAACTTGTCTTTGTTGTTTTTGTTGACATTGTATTCTGATAACCTTTGTGAAAAGAAATGATCATATTGGTCTTTCACTTCTTCTACTGCTTTGATTGATAGTGATGTCCATGTCAGTTTTTCCCATCTGTGATGGTAAGTCTCCAGACACATCTTTGTACTTTATATTAGTGAATGGCAGCAGTTCATGAGACACCAGGGCTCCATATATTGTAAAGACAGTTTCCTCCATGGAATGCCAAATCTTCCTGGTCAGCATTCATCAATCTCCAACTCTTTGGTTCATTGAACTCTCTGAATGTCATCTTATTGCACTATGCATTGTCCTTTTTACATGTATATAGATTATTTTATGATGTATGTCATTTCATCACTATTCTACCTATGTTTGTCAATATGTGTAATAGCTTTTTATCCTATTTTCAGTAGCTACTTACCAGATATTCAAGCACCAAGCCTGTGTTTTCCATGTTAGTACATTAGTGCCTCTTCTATATGATATTGCTATATTATATGTGCTGACTGACTTGCTACTGCATAGTTTTGTTGAGCATTCATCCTTGGCTTCAATTGAAGCACTGCAGATTCTGGGTAAGCAAACATGTGCAGTAATGACCTTGTATATGTGTCCCTTGTGCCTGTAAGAGTGACCTCTGGAGGCTGTGACTCAGTAACCACAGCTGGCAGAGGGAAATCTGTTAGGGAACCTGTCCAAGTCAGACCCCATTCTTGTTTCCCTCATTCTAAGCTGTCCTTGCATCCTCACCCTTCTATCTTTTGATGACCAGTACTTTAGAACCAGGGCTATCCGATGGTGCTACTTTGGAGTGGCTATGCCCAGGGAGGCTGGAGATCAAGACCGATTAAGACAAACTTCTACTTTTGGGATTGGACTCCAGATTTAGTGTCTGGTAGTGTTTTTATTAGAAGCTCTAGAGTCAATTTTTTGAACACTGGCATCAGAAATCCTCACACTTGTTCTCTTTGGATCTCCCTCCACCAGGTGAGTAGTTAGACCTCTAGAACTTCTCATAGACATTGAATATACTTTGTATCTTCCTCTGCCAGTTGTGTGATTGAACCACAGCCTCCAAGGGTCACCCTTATAGCAGTACAAGTCTCCTATTTTGGTCTGGAAGCCCCCTTTTAGCTGCTAGGGTTTGCTCTTGCTCCTAGAAGTTCCTTCTCTACCATTGTGTCCCCAACCTCAGCCTGACTAGCCTCTATGACTACTCTAACACTGCCAGTGGACTCCCTGGATGCCTTCAGCCCTCAGAATAATGTCTGGCACTGTTTGTTAGCTCTGGAGACTCAGATACAGTCTACCCAAGCTTCTCTCACCCTCCACACCAGTGAACCTGCCCATTTATGCCAATCCATGGAGCCTACTGTCCATTCCCTTCAAACCCTCCTTGAATGCCTCCCCCTCCCTTCTCCAATGCCTCAGGCAGTCCCTACACCTTCTACCATGTAGTCATCAGCTCATTTGAATGCTACAATGATGGTACAGTCCAAAACACCCCACCCTGCTCTCCCCAACACTTATGATGGAGACTGCAAGATTGGAGATTGATTTCTCCAGTCCTGTATCACTTATATCCAGCTGAGCAGCAATGCATTTGCCTTCAATGCTTTAAAGATTAGATGAGTCCTTTCTTATATGAAGCTAGGTTGCACTTTAATGTATGCACTGTGAGTTTTCCAAAGGAATGGAGGGGTAGAGAGTTTTGCAAGTTGGGATGAGTTTGAACACAATTTTTGAGCTGAGTTTTTCCCTCTTAACCCTGCTAAGGCTGCTGCACTTTCCCTTCATGATCATGACCAGTATGGTCAAGGGAAGATGTCCCTGGATGAGTACATCAACTCCATTCAAGCCCTGATCAGGCAGACTGCCTTCCCTCATGGTCTGCAACTTTGCTTCACCTTTAAAGAGGGACTCCACCCCTCTCTCATAGACCAAATTGACAGCATGGCAGAAGGACAACCAGATGATGAACACATTGAGACTTGATGCAAGGTGGCTTGAGAACAGTGGCAGCTCATGGAACTGAAGCAAGCACTTCATTGCACTTGGCCCTCTTCCATTTGCTCCCATCCTGGTTCCATTACCAGACCAGGATTCCTACCTTGAGCTCCACCTCTACCTGTTCCCTCTGCTTGCCCTACTCCTACACACACTCTCACTCCTCCACCTCCTCATTCCCTGCCTGCCAACATCCTCATGGATGTGGATGCTTCTTGCCAGTGTTTATCAGGGGACTACCCTTTCTGACCTCCACCCCTGACCAACACCAACTCTCCTCAACCAGTTCTGCTCCCCTGAGGCTTGTTTGACATCTCCTGGGCATTCTACAGGTCCCCAGAGATCTCCAGAGACTCCTGGAACTTTTCATGATCCCTTATCAAGCACTTTGGCTAACTCCAGTTACCTACACAGTTGTTCCCATGCCTCTGCCACCTGTTTATGTGCTGCACCAAGCAGCAGGGATCCTTAGACTTATTTTCTTCAGATTCCCCTCTACTAGGTAATTAGTTTACTATTTGTATCATTGATTACAGTTCTAATATACTTTGGATTGCCCTCTGCTAGCTGTGTGATTTAGCCATTGCTCTTGGAGGTCACCCTTACATTAGAACAAGTCTCCAAATCCTGGTCTGGAAGCCCCTCATAGCCTGCATAGAATCTCCATGCCCCCTATCTGTCACTTCCCCACTAGGCTTAAGCACCTGCAGAATTCTATGTCTCAGCTTGCCAATCCAGACACTCCTGCAGAGGCCCTGGCCCCCCAGGACAAGGCCTGGACTTGCCTGCTACACCTAGAGAACCAGGTACAATTGACCCAAACTTCCCTCACACATCATATGACCAAACTCTCCACCCTTTGCCAAACTACCAAACACATTTCCCAATCTCTCCAGGCACTACTAGAGCACCTGACCCCTACCTCTGCACCACCCCCAGCTGCAGAAACATCCCTGGCAACTCCAGCAGCCTTCCTGGCAATTCCAGTAGCCCCCTGAGTGTGGATTCCCCATCCTGCACTCCTGGATGTGTATGATGGCAATCACTCTGGCAGAGAGCATTTCCTCCAGTTCTGCCTCACCTACATCCATCTCAGTAGGGATGCCTTTGACTCCAATGCACTGAAAATAGCCTGGGTACTGTCATGAAGATGGGATGTGCCTCCACCTACATGCTACAGGTGTTTTGATGCCTAGGAGGTGATGGAAGTTTCATGGATTGGGCAGCCTTTGAAAAGGACTTCTGGGCAGAGTTTTTCCCAATCAACCCAGCCAAAACTGCTACCTTAGCACTATGCAACTGGGAGCAGTATGGGCAAGGAAAATGGATGCTGGACAAGTATATTGATTCCTTCTGGGCACTAGTCAAGCAAGCAGCCTACCCCAATGGCCTCCAACTGTGCCTCATTTTCTGGGATGGCTTGCACTCTGCATTACTGGAACACATCAACAACCTCACCAAGGGCCACCCAGATGGTGAGCAGATTGCCTCCTGGTATAAGGTGGCCTGGGATCAGTTGCAACTTATGGAGATTCAATGGGAGCTATGCTGCATGCATCTGACTCACTGCCCTGCCCTTGCCACCACTCTCTGCTACCCTGCCTTTGCACTCCCAGCACCCACCTCTGCTCTGGCCACCTCCATGCCATGACTCTTAACTCCAGGCATCCCCATGGACATTGACACACCTGACAGCACCACTTCATGCTGTTACTGTGCTGGAGATGCCAGAAACCCAGGCACTTTATGTGACAATGCTCATTGGGCCTTGAGGTACATTACCTCTCCACAGCAGAGCAGGAGGAGCTTCTCCTGCAGCTGTTGGCTGCAAAGGATGCTGCCAGAGATCCCTC
>JAGGAV010008098.1:0-16975 GCA_017657295.1 Termitomyces sp. DKA64 | reverse complement strand
TGCCAGGTGTGGAGGTTGCACTACATGAACTGTCAGTGGGCACTCCACTCATGCTTCCCTGACCACTTACCAGAGCCATGGCCTGACACCACTTGAGGGTAGGGAGCCCCCATATCTGCCCCACCACCTCTGCAAACTGCTCTAGAGTCACCTCTGACTGAGCAACCCACTGCACCTTCAGAATGGAATGGCCTGCACCACCCCTGGACCCAAGATCAACCAAGCAGGATGAGCCAATGGGGACTGAAGGAGCTAAGTGGGCAGTCCCAAAGGGCTGGGTTGAATGGGGTCCATAGAGGGACCAGCCACAGGCCAGGATAACTCTGCCAGGCCAGATTAGGACACCTGCAGAGACAGGGAACCATAAACTCATGTTGTTGATACATTGTGTCAACCCTTCTCTGGTCTTGATGCTGGTCAAACTCCACCCTCTAGACCTTGTATTTGGCCCAGACCTCCATGCAGTTCTCATTGGAAGAGTGGAAGACAATAAGGAAGAAGAGGATGAGGATGCTGAGGAAGACATGAGAAAGCAACAATATGCTAGACATGTTCTGATTCCTTTTATTTTCTTCTGGGGAGCTTCCTGATGAGAAGCCATCACACTTCAACTTCAATCCCCATGCCACTGCCAGCCACCAGAGATCTCCCTGTGCCTTGAAGGGTCTCAATGCTGAAGGGGGGGTAATGTCACAACTCATCCCTGAATCCATGCTTTGCCTCCAGACTTTGCCTGACCAAGCCCAGCAAGCCCCAGAGTACATTCCCCTCATCCACTAACCTCTATGACTGTCCCCTACCCTTGGCACCCACTCTGGCAAACCCTGACACTTGCTCAGAGATCCCCAATGCTTCCCCAGCAAACCCCATGATCCTGTCAGGAGACTGTTTATACTGGACCCTCTGGTTGTTTCCCCTGTTCCAAGCCTGCCTTTCATTGTCATCCTCCCATTCTCTGGTGACAAATACTTTTGACCAAGGGCTATCTTTTGGTTATATTTTTACATGGTCACATGTTGTGAGTCTGGAGATCAAGGCCATTTATGATGGATTTCCATTTTCAGTACAATCTCTGGAGTTATGGCAATTTCCGGAGTTTGCACCTTTGGGTTAGGGTTAGAAGTTTTCCTGAAGCATCACACCTGGCCAGGGAGCTCCCTAGACTTGTTCTCTTTGGATCTCCCTCTGCCAGGTGAGTAGTTATGTCCATAGACCCTTGTATAGTACTGAATAGACTTTGGATCTCTCTTTGCCAGTTGTGTGACTTAGTCACAGCCTCCAGAGGTTGCCCTTACAGATTCCCCTGACCCTCCCTTAGTGTTCAGGTAACTCTAAGCCCCCTCCACTCTTCCCAGTATGCATCATGGTTATGCATCAAGACACTACTGACACCTGGCTAGCCAGTCTCAGGATGCCCTGAACAGTCATACCCAAGACCCATCCCACATGGTCCAGCCTTAGACCCACTGTCCCAGATGAATTCCCCTGTAGGTACTTAAACTATAGAGTAGTGCTAGTAACAGTAGTCTTGATATTACCTGAATAACTGTTACATTTCTTGTGTTTCTGTCTTATTGTTCCATCTCACTAGTCTCAATCTTATTGTTTCCTGATCTTATCTGCCTTGATCTTATCAGTTCCCATCTTATCAGTTTCCTTTCTTGTCTCCATCTCTTGTCTGTTTCCTCAGTCTTGTCTTGTCCCATTTCTTTCAGTCTCTTGCCTTGCCTCAACTCCCACTGTCAGATTCCACTGACTACAGGGGCTCAGCTGCACTGGGTGAGTCCTTACTAGGCAGACACAACATCTACACATACTATCTCATGCTCTGGTAAGTTCCAGAAGAGTGAAACTAAGTGGACAAAGTGGAGCAAAGTGGTCCAGGGAAGTCAGGGGTGCTCTGGTAGGCTAGACAGAGGAGTGGGAGTATTGGACAAGTGGGGAGTGAGTATGATATGGAGCTCCAGAGTTGAATATCAGGAACAAAGAGGAACTCAGGGTGGGACTCTGAGTTGAGGGTGCAGGGAGGTTTTAGAGATCATGGAGTTGAAAGGAAGAATTGGGGCAGTAGGAAGAGAGTCAAACATAACCAGGAAAGTTGAGACAAGATAAGGGACTTAGAAAAAATGAGGCAAGACAAGACTTAGAAGATAGAGACAAGAGACAGAGATGAGATGAGAAAGGAAACTGATAAGATCAGAACTGATTGATGGGAACACAAGAAACATAACAGTTATTCAGGTAACATCAAGACTACTGTAACAGATATGGTTCTACAACTTATATACTGGCTACTGGACCTCTTCTGGGGAATGTGGGTGTGACAGCAGGACTCAACAGAGACACATGGGGTTGCTGGGTGTTGGTTCTGATTAGTTGGTGGGCCACAGCAGTATTCTGATGGGAACTGATGAAAATGCAGGCCACAGTGAAATAATGATTGGAACTGATGGAAACATGGATCATGCCATAGTCATTGGGAAGTTCTAGAGTGATTGGGCAGATCAATGGAGCAAGTCAGCAATGTGGCCAGGGTCAAGAGAGACATTGGGGGTTCCCAGGAGCTTGGAAAGGGTTAGGGGTTTGATAGGGACTGCAGGTAATGTAGTTGGAGTCCATTGGGGTCACTGGGGTTTGCCAGGGAATGTTAGAGATTGCCAGGGTGGGTGCTGATGGTGGGCAAGGGTTGGAGAAGTTTGAGGAGGCATTGATGGGTGCTCTGGAGATGCAAGGAGAGACTCTGGAGGTTCTGGAGTGAGTCATGATACCCATGACTACCCCCAACTCTACCTCCATTTCCCCTTGAAAGTCTATCCAGCTTTATAACCCTCAAAATCTCTCCACACCCTTAAATCAGACTTGCCAAGTTGACCCCCAGCTCTTGATAGTCAACTCTGGAGCTCTGTATTGTACTTGCTCCCCATTGTCTACTACTCCCACATCTCTGTCTAGCTTATCAGAGTACCTTGGACTTCTCTAGACCACCTTTTTCCCCTTCACCCACTCAGTTTCACTCCTCTGGAGCTCACCAGACCATGGAATTGTAAGTGTAGATGTTGTGTCTGCCTAGTAAGGAACTTGCCTAGTGCAGCTGAGCCCCCATGGTCAGTGGAACCTGATACCTGGTGCCCAAGTACCAGCCTGGAGATTGAGTTTATCTGGATGCCTCTGATATTATGACCACCCAACCATCAAAAAAACTCTCAGACTGACTACTGAAACCCTTCACAGTAGAATGGCAGGTAGGACCCCTAGCTTATTGACTCCAGCTCCCTGCCAGAATGTGCCAGTTTCATCTGGTATTCAATGTGGTCAAACTAACACTGGCCCCAGCAAAGTCTATTCTGGGGCAATGTCTGGCACCCCCACCACCCCTGGTGGTGGTCAACAACAACAAGGAGTATGAGGTGGAGGAGATCTTGGATAGTCACCTATTCCAGTGGTGGCTACAATACAAGGTAAAGTGAAAGGGCTACAGAATCAAGAACATCTCCTGGGAACCCTGGGAGAATGTGCATATGCCTGAACTTGTCAGGGAGTTCTACCAGAGGCACCTAGATGCACCCCAAGCCATCCAAGGGATTTATCCCATCTCACCAGCTGACCAGGTGATCAGGAACTTCTTCTACCCTGCATGTTGAGATGCTGCATGCTAGAGGGGGGGTGATGTCAGGGGACTTCCATTTCTGACCTCTGCACCCAACTTATGCTAACTCTCCTGGACCCACTTCCCTTCCCTGAGGCTTGTCCAACACCTCTGGGGTGCTCTCCAGATCCCTGAAGATCTCCACAGGTCATTCTCTCATTCTAGACTCTCCTGGAACTTGCCATAATCTCTCATCAAGCACTTTCCTGAGATTAGGGTTAGCTCTGGTCATCTGTACAGTTGTTCCCATGCCTCCACCACCAACTGATGTGCCACACAAAGCAGTGGGGATCATTAGACTTGTTCTCTTTGGAGTCCCATCTGCTAGGTGATTAGTTACTATTTGTATCATCAGTTATTGTTTTCAATTTTTTTTTGAATCCTTTATTACATGCATGAGGTGCATGGCACCTATTCTGCATGGTACTATGGACAGGGATCTAATATTACAAGGGTCACAGGATTCCATGCCCCCCACATATGTGGAGAATGAGCAGGCCAGCATTTCCAAGCACTGTTTAGGCTGTGCCCCCCTAGTAAATCCTGAGTGTGGACATTGTTTGAGGAGTGTGAGGTTGTGCTTTTGACAGATGCCTGCATTTGCAGGCAGGTGAGAGATGAGCAGCTGGGCTATGGTCACCACCAGAGCTAAAGGGTGTCAGTAGCAAGGTAGGCCTAATGCCAAGTGCCATTATTAAGTTTGTTAGGTTAGATCAGGTAAAAAATAAAGAATTCAAGTTGAGCCTCATTGGCAAGGGGGTGAGTGGTGGTGCTGGGAGGGTGGGTGGGGTTGGGGCGGGGGTTGCTGAGGGGGATCCCCCTGGGGTTGCAGCTGGAAGGTGAGGGGGTCAAGCAAGACTTGAAACTGCTTGGTTGCTTCAACAGCTTCAACATATCTAAAAAGGTGTTTCAGGCTGATGGGTGAGGACAGAATGGTTTTGAAGAACTCAGCTCTGCATTTGAGAGGGCATGTGAGGTGAACATGGCATTCATATTGGTACTGTGGGCACTCAAAGAGGAAGTGGCAAGTCATTTCTACTGTAAGTCCTAGGCAGTAAGGGCAAGTGGGGGACTCGGCTCTGCAGATGTGGAAGAGGTGCTAGTTCAGGGGGAGGTGGTGTGTGCAGAGTTGGGTGAGGATTGTGAACTGGCACTGGTCAAGGTGTTTGACAAGGTGTATATAGCCTTCTGACAGGAGGGTGCAGTCAAGGGTGCAGATCTGTGAGGCTCTGGGGGAGTTCTTCCAGTGGCACTTCCAGAGGACCTGAGTCACAACAAGGTTGGCCTGCCACATGGCTGGTATGCTGAGCAGGAGGTGTTTCTTCCAACAGTAGGCTGGGAAGAGGGGATGGGGGCTGGAAAGCCACAAGCTTCTTTGGTGAGTTTGTTGGCCTGCTTGTTGGGGCTAAAATCCACATGGCATGGGGACCAGTGGACCTGCAATTTAACAATGCCCCTGGTGTGGGGGGTCCATTCAGTGCTCATGCACAGTGCTGCATGCTGATGTGGTGTGCTGAGCAGACAGTCCTGCTTCCAGTGGAGTGTTTCAGCTGCTGTATGTACTGTGTCAAGGAGATAGTGGGCAGGATGTGGGTGTTGGTTGTTGAGGGTGTGTATAGTTGCTTGGCTGTTGCTGCTGATGACCATGAGACCTTGGAGCTGGTAGTGCAGGGAGGTGAGGATGTAGAGGCACAGGGATAAGCTGACAATCTCTGCCTCATAGACTGTGTGCCCAGTAGCTGGGCTGAGGAAGTACCTCAAGAAGGAGTTTTCCTCACCATCTACAAAAAGGACAGCTGATGTGCTAATGCCTCCTTCAAAGCCACTTCCATTGCAATATATCACCATTGGGGCCTGATCATGCATATGCTGAATGACTTCAAGCATGGCTTGCTTGTTCTCTGCAATGTGAGTGGTGAAGGACAGGCAATAGCTAGGGTGTCAGCAGTATGGCTGCATTATCTCAAAGTCTGGAGGGGAGATATCTGTAAAGTGAAAAAGGTTGTGGATTGGTGAGTGGTGCCTGTGGACATAGTGCTTTGCTATATGCTGAACTGGCACATGTAAGGGATGGATTGGAGGCAGCAAAGACAGGCACAGCACTGCTCTGGTCAGTATCTTCTGGAAGAGGAAGTCTATGGGGAACAGGTTAGCATGAACTTCCATAACATCATTGGCTGTGGTGCTCAGGGTGCCCATGATGATTTTTGCTGCACAGTGTTGGGCCATATTGATACACTTTTTAACAGTGACCAAGCCTGTATGGCAACCACAGGATGAGCCCTCTGTGTACCAAACATCAGCAGCATAGGTAAAGGCCAGAACTGCAACTGTGTTGTACAGCTGGTGGATATGGTGTGGAGGCATGCCTCTCAATACCCTGGAAAGTCATGAGACTTGCAGGGTCCACCAGGCCACACTAGCAGCAACCTTTTGAGAGTAAGCTGACTAATGTAGCTTGGAGTCAAACACAACTCCAAGGTACTTGTATTTTGGGACTACTTTCATTGTCTGGGTTGTGACAGTGCCATCTTTACTAGCACAATGAAGTACCAGGTCAGGGGGGATTGCATCATAGTGTGAGTGAGGGAAGTTCATCAGTGCTAGTTTGGTTAGTTTGAAGGGGGAGCAGTGGTCCTGGGACCAGGCAAAGGCTCCTTGAGCACATTCAACTAAATCCTTGACTAAGGTGTAGGTCTCCTTCAGAGACTTGGCCACAGCTAGGAACATGGCATCATCAACAAAGCCAAAAGATGCCTCAGAGGCAGAAACTAGGTCCACTGTGGAGCTCAGGGTTGCATTGTAGAAGGCATAGAGGAGCATGGACAGGGGCAGCCCTGAGTGGTGCCATTGGAAATGGCAATCCACTTGGAAAGACTTTAGTCATGTGCAATGGTCCAAAAGCATGTGGTCCACTAGGCAGATATAGATTGAGGGGACACCATGCTCTTGTATTGTGGAGGAGGCAAGCCCAGACAGTGTTGAGGAATGCCCCCTGAACATCAAGAAAGAGTGCCATGGCAACCTTACCAGAATGCCATGCATCCTTGATCCTCTGCACAACTAAGTGCATCACATCAGAGGTGTTGTGCCCTGGCCAGCCACCAAATTGTCTAGGCAGGAGCAAACTGTGCTTCTCTGTAAGGTGAGAGAGGTCAGCAGAAACTAGGGTGGAAAGGAGCTTCCCAAATTGTGTTGAGAAGCCCAATGGGCCTGTATGCCTTGGTGACATTGTAGGTGGGATGCCAGGCTTGCAGAGCACTAGGGTAATGGACTCAAGCCAGCTGGGGTGGAAGACATCCAGCTCAAATACAGCATGGAATATGAAGTAGAGGTGATTGAGAAGAGTCTTGGCACAACATTTAAGCATAACATTGGGCATGTCATCTGGCCCATGGGCCTTAAACAGGGACAGTCCCCCAATGGTGCTAGCAATGCGATCTCACAAGAAGAATAGTGCATCAGGAAGGGGTTGTGGGTAGGCAGAGTGTGAGATGGAGGGAAGCAAAGGAGGAGGAGGGAAGAAAGACTCAGCTAAAGCATTGGCCTTCTTGACATTGGTCTTTGCCATCCTATGGACACTGTTGACTTCAGTCTTGAGGTCAGGTACTCTGTTGCAGGAGAAGTCAGTGGGATTGCAGACTGCATACTTTTTAATGAGGTAGATTTGCCATGCATCAATAGTTTCCAGCCATTCTTTCCAATGGTCTGACTTTGTGCATCTGATCTCATCCACCATCTCACATGAGAGGTGGGTTGCTTCTGCCTTGGGGGGATGGTCTGGGATGTCTTGGTACTTGAAAGCAAGGTTATTTGCTCTCCTTCTCTGGGCCTTTAGCCATACAAGGTTGTCATTCTACCAGCATTTGGTAAAGGGGTAGGGCTCCATCACTGGGATGATGCCATCATCTGCAATAACCTCCTGTATGATGGTGGTCAGCAGTGAAACCTTAGTGGTGAGCTCCATCAATATGAGCACTGCTGGAGAGTGGGCAGCAAGGCACTCCTTCAGAGCAGTATCAAATCTGCCCCAGTCAACAGACCTAAAGTCCTTAGACAGGAGAGAGGAGGAGTGAGGGATGGGGAGTTCAATCTCTGTGATAATGGGGAGATGTTCAGTGACTGGGGGATGGAGGGATGCAACAACATTGCAGGTGATTATGGGGTCAGTGGCTGAGTGGGAACACCAAACATTGTCTGGGTGTGTCCACCTGTCCCTGGCAGTCTGAAGCATTGGGAGCCCTAGTGGGAGGACCAACTCCATGTCATATGCCATCAACATGTTCAGGAGTGGCTGGATGAAGTTGTTAGTGCTATTGAGATGTTGGTTGTCAATTGATTCCTAGAGAGGGTGATGCCTATTGAAGTTGCCCCATCACAGCATGTGGACACTGGTGGATGGCTGGGCAATGTGGAGAGATGATGAGAGGAAATTGAGGAGAGGGCACCATTGTGCTTGCATGCATTGTAGATGTTGAACACTGACAAGGATTTGCATTTGCCATTGAAGCAAACAGCCATGATGCCTGTGGAGGGTATAGTTAGTGAGGTGAAGGCATCTGTTGAAATGTTAGTGTTGATCAATAGGATGAAGTGGGAGTGAGTGCTCCCATCATGTCTATCATCAGAGGGATATATTACTCTCCAGAGACTGGAGGCTTTGGTGTTGCCTAGGCAGTCAAGGAATGGCTCCTGGATAGCAAGCACATCTCAGTCCTCTGTGTGCACTGAATTGAGCATAGCAGCTTGGGTGGCATCAGACTTATAAACATTCTGCTGCCAGATGCAGAGCCTGCTGGGAGCCTTGGAGGGTTATCAGTTCATCAGTTACCAGAGGATGATTAGCCTGCTGGGCATTTCTCCTTCTGGCTCCCAGGAAAGGAGGTGAAGCTAGATTCCCCCAAGTTGCTCATTTGGCTGGGTGCATGGCTGTTTGATGTTGTCTTCTGTGCTAGTGCCCAAGGTGGTGGTGGTGGCATTGTTGATGGGAGCAACTGCAGCATTGAGCTGAGAGCAACAGGAGGAGGAGAGTGATGATGTGCTGCAGGTGCCAACACAGGGCACTTTGGCAGGGCCATGACCCAGGTAGATGGGTCTTCCATAGAGAAGAAGGGCATTTTGTTCTCAGGGAAGCATGCATTGAAATCCTTGCAACACTTCCTGAAGGTGGGGCAGCTGCAGTCTGAGCTCATGTGAGCAGAGTCTGGGCCACAGGAGATGCACCTGGGTTTGACTGCCTTGCAGGTGGTTGCAGAGTGGTCATCACCAGAACATATGGGGCAGCACCCCTTCTCCTTACAATCCCTCTGGAAGTGGCCATACTTCTAGCAGTTGTTGCAACAGATGGGCTTGCACAGGTCCTTGCAATCAACACCTGGTGACCACCAATGAAGATGCAACCACAAATCAAATTGTTGGCCATCTTGGAGTTCCTGCAGGAGATCTTAAAAGATGCAACCAATTGCCTCAGAAACCTGAGGTCAGGATGCTTGAGCCACATTGCCAAAGCTATGGAGTTTAACTCCAAGCCATTCTTGAGCTCAATTATCTGGAGACAGATCAAGTCTACTTTGCAATGAAGATGAACATCTTCTTGACTATCTCCATGCTGCAGCTGAAGAGGCTGCTGAAGGTGTTCTGTTTTGTTGTGGCATAATGACAGAATCTGTTGGCAGAGTCAGCCATATCGAATTTGGCAAGGTTTGCACTCCTGCTGATGGTCTTCAGCCTGATAGCATGAGTCCTGGCACTGTTAATCTCAATCTCCTCATCCTCCCCCTTGCTCAGAGTTGCTTCCTTCTTGTCAAGGGCCTGGAGTGTTCTGTTGAGTCTGTTACAAAGCTTTGATGAGCTGGTTGCCATGAAGTCCTTGGGATTGAACTAGATGAGTATAGTGCAAGCATCATGAAGAACTCACTGCTGGACATGTGTGGTCTTGTCTGTCAAGAGCCCATTGGAGATACAGGCCTGAGGATCCACAGTGGGGTGAGGGGCTGGGGCTGGGGCCTTGGTGATTGAAGCCCACATCAGGGCAGAACTGGGTGGGGGAGGGGGCTTGTGAGCTTGGATGCCATAGAGCCCAGCAAGGTTATTACCCCCTCTAGCATCTTAGATGTGGCCTGGAGTGCAGGTGTGGACTCAGCTTGTTTGGTGTCATTGGCAGCAAGGAAGTCAGCAGTGGTGCTGAGCTTCTCCACCAGGCCTTTGATCAGACCAAGTGCCTTGGCTGTGACCACATCTGCAAACTTGTCCAATATGTGGTCTGTGATGTTAGCATCCAGGATGAAGGCCACCACAATTGCTGCAGTCTTGAGCTCCTAGTGCTTTGAGGTAAGGGCAGCAGTTGTGAGAATGCTACTGAGCTTGTTGCAGTCATACAGATTGGCAGTGAGAATCCATCCCTTGGACTTGAGCCACTTGCATGCATTGACCACCAATTTGATTGAACTGGTGTCCATAGCTACAAGTGATTGCAGGTTGGAATGGGTCAGGAGTGCACATGAGCAGTCTGGGGTCTCTGCATTGCTGGAACTGCTGGGGGAGAGGGGGGGTGGGGGGTGGGGCTGGATGATGTCCTTGGCATGGAAGACATTGTGAGGCCAGAGAAGGGAAGAGAGGAAAAGTCTGGAGTAGAGCTGGGAGGTGCCTAGAAACTTAGAGGGTTGCAGGGCACAGAAAATGAAAGAAATACACTCACCAAGATCTCAAAGCTACCAGGACTCCAGAAGAGATGGTGGCAGTACAGGATTGTTTCTAATATACTTCAGATTCCCCTCTGCTAGCTGCATGATTTAGCTGTTGCTCCTGGAGGCTGCCCTTACAGAAGCAGGATGATCCTTCTCCAAGGGAACAATGGATTTGGGATTGACTGATCCCAAAGCCAACCCTCAAATGGGCATATGACCCACAGATGCCTCAGGAGTGGAATCAGGTTATAGCAGACCTGACAAGGCAAGAAGGGGTGATTAGGTCAACCCCTGCTGTGGAAGTATATAGAATGGCAATAGCAGATGAAGTATCCAAGCTGAGTGAGTTCAAATACTCATGGACTGAAACTAAAAGTAGAACAGAATATTGTCCTACCCAGTGAAGATTCCAGATGAGTCAGAAATTTGCTTGATGGCCTTGTGTAATAAGTATGCAAGGATGGTGCCATGGCCAAAGTTAGCTAAGGATGAACACCATCCCTGGCACATGGCAAATAAAGGGAAGCCATGGTCTTCCAAGCTCACAGAAGGTGATATTCCACACCTTTGACAGCAGTGGTATGATAAGTTCCAAGATATTGTCAATGGTACAAAGGAGGAACTTCCTCCATGGCATGAGGTCAACCATGAAATAAATCTCATAGATGAGACCAAGCAATACTCATATTTCATGTCAAGGTGCCTGAAGTCACTGCAGCAACAATTGTGGGTTAAGATTGACTGCTATGTACAGGCTAACTGGTAGGTGTAAGGTTCTGTCTTGTGACTCACAATGTGACATGACAGAAGCTGCAAAACAAAATTGTTTTGTGTGCTGTAGTGATGTTTGTGTAGTGTACACACCTGCAAAACAAAATGAATCAAGCTAAGAACTCTACCTACAGAGCAACTATTGATAGTTGTGCAGATACTCACCCCCTCCTTGTAAGATAGATGCTGGAAAAAAAAGATTCTGTTCTGGGCACTAATCAGTCATGCCAATCATTTTGTCTGCCACATCATTTCCCTCTCATTCTCTCTTTCTCCTGGAACTCTTGAATTGCCTCTAACATGTGGGGCATATCATACTCCTTTAGCCATTCATCCTTTCTTTTGTTGTATCCCTTCCATTGCACCAGGAACTCTGTGACCCTGCCCCTTGTTCCCCTCCCTCAAGATATGTTCTATTTCCACCTTGTCTCCTGTCTCCAATTGGATTGGTGGTGGCAGTTCCTGGCATTGCCCAAATATTGTGTCTGCTTGTGCCAGGATCAAGCAAGAGACATGGAAGACATTGTGGACTGTCCAACCATTGGGGAGATCCAATTGGTATGCTGTATCCAATAATTTTTGTGAGATTTTGAATGGGCCAAACCTCTTGAAGTCCAATTTGTGATTTGGCTGATTTGAATGCAAATCTGCTTGCTCCAGATACACTCAATCTTCTGCTATGTAATCTGGGGCCTCATCTACCCATGCATCATGAAACCTCTTCATCCTCTCCACTGTCACTTCTAACAATGCTCTCAGCTTGCCTTGCACCTCATGTATCCTATCCAACCACACATCTGCCTTGGGTACTGACTGCAAATTGACTGGGTCTATTGGAAATGTTGGATTGTACACATACTCTGTGTAGAACAGAGACATTCTGATTGCTGTGCTTACATCATTGTTGTATGCAAATTCCACAAATGGCAGCCAATCTAGACAATCATCTTGATAATGATCAACAAACATCTGAAGGTAACTTTCCAACCCTTGATTTGCTCTTTCCATCTGACCATCTGTTTGTGGGTGGTGTGCTGTGGACAGAGCCAGTTTAATCCTCAATCTCTCCCACATGCATCTTGTGTATCTTGCAACAAACTGTGGCCTCCTATCAGAGACAATCTTCTTTGGTGTGCCATGGAGGCACCAGACTCACTCCATAAAGGTGTTGCACATAGCTGCTGCATCATCCATTGAATGTGCACTGAGGGAATGAGCCCATTTTGTGGATTTATTGCAAACAACTTGTATTGCATCATAGCTGTGGGGCATAGGGGGAGGCCCAATGTAATCTGTGGATATATGTTGCCATGGGCCATCTGGAATTTCAAGTGGTTGCAGCAGGCCAAATGGTTTCTGACAGCATGGCTTGATTCTTTGGCAAGTCTTGCACCCATCTACATATTACTGAATATATTCTGACATTTGTGACCAGTAGTAGTTTTGAACCACCAGTGCCAGAGTATTTGCTCAGCCTGGATGACCAGCCAGGATTGAGTCATGATAGAGCTGTAGGACCATGCATTTAACTTCATTGTCATCTGGTACATAAATCAGTCCATGAAAGTGCACCAAGCCCTCCTCCACTGCAAACTCCTTCAGCCTTGCTTTCACCAATACTGGTGCATCTCTGAGCATCCACAATGGTGTCAGCTTCAGATCCTTCTGTGATGCCATGTGAATCCTCTTCAACACATCCCCATCTTCCATAATCACCTGCACTGCTGCCACTCTTGCCACCACCTCTGACTTGCTGCACCTCTCTACTGCCACCACTGCTACATGCCTAACTGTCTTCTGTGCTCCTTCTGGCCCTCTTGTCTGTCAGTATTTTCTGCCCGGCATTGTCATGGTGCTCTCAAGCAAGGACCTTGGTGATCTGGGTGTTGAAACAAGCCATCTGGGCCTGTGCTGAGGCACCCTGGTCTGTGGTAAATGACAAATACAAAGCAATTTAGAAATAAGCTCCATCATGCCTGTCTCCTCCTATTCAAGTCATGCATGAACATCAAGTATTCCAAATTCCTGTGATCTGAGAACACATTGACAGGATGTGGACTGCCCTTCAGGTAAGGCCTCCAGATCTTCATGCCCTCACTACCAGCAACAATTCCTTATTGTGCACATCATAGTTGTGCTCCACTGGCTGCATAGCTTTGGAAAAAAATGCCACTGGCTGCCACTCCTCATCCTCTGCTCTCTGTGACAGGACTGCTCCCACTGCAAAGTCTGACATATCTGTCTCTACATGAAATGGTGCATCTATATTTGGCATTACCAACACTGGGGCCTTGACAAATGCCATCTTCAGTGCCTCAAATTCTTTCTGCTCCACCTCCCCCCACCTCCACAAACAGTCTTTCCTCTTGAGGGCTTCCAGCAGCTGCAAAATTGTTGCATAGTCCTCAACAAATTGCCAATGAAAATTACAGAAGCCAAGAAACTGGTTTACATGTCACACATTGCATGGAACTGGCCAGTCCATGACACAACTGACTTTCACTGGGTCCATACTGACATGGCCTGGGCTAATCTTCAGCCTGAGGTAGTCCACCTCTGTAGTCCAAAAATAACACTTCTCTGGTTTTAGAAACAGATCAGCTTCCTGTAGTCACTGCAAAACTTTACAAACATGTGTGTCATGCTGTGCTGGGTCCTCTGAGAAAATAATGATGTCATTGAGATACAGTACCACATACACATCCACCAGATCATGAAACAGCTTGTGAGCCATGCATTGGAAGGCTGCAGGCACATTGTGGAGGCCAAACTGCATGACCAAAAATTTGAACTGACCATATCAGGTCCAGAATGATGTTTTCCACTCATTGCCTTCTTGAATCCTGACATTGTAATAGCCCCATTGCATATCAAGTGTTGTGAATACTTTTGCTGCCTTGAGCCAATCCAAAAGCTCATTCATGGGTGGAATTGGGTAAGCATCTGGTTTTGTGACTGCATTTAAGGCCCAAAAGTCTACAACTAGCTGCAGTGACCCATCTTTTTTCTTGACAAAGAAAACCAGTGCTCCACAGGGTGCACTAGATGGTCAAATGTACTCTTTTGCTAAATTCTTGTTAATGAACTGACACAGTGCCTGTAATTTCACTGGTGCTAGCTGGTACAACTTTCCTGGTGGTGGAACTTTGGCTCTGTCTACCAGCTCAATGTTCAGGTCATGCTTTTGATGGCCAGGTAGGTGTTCTGATTTGTGTTTATCAAAGACATCTAAATATTCATGAAACTCCTGGGGCATCATCTCCTCCATGGTTTTCACTTTCACCCCCTTCTTCCATGCTGCACTTTCTGCCAAGGACTGTGAAATGCTTTGTGTTGCCACTACACACCTACTAGATGCTTGCAATGGAGGGCCTGCAATGGTATGCAGTGACTGCAAGTCCCACTGCTGCTCCAGGTAACCCTGGCCTTAAGAGTCCCTGTGCTTGATTGAGCACCTTCATCTGCAACAGTAATGGCATTATCTATACAGGCCCATGCAACTTGCACTGCATCCTGCTGTTGGCTCTGTTGAAAGTGTGTCACCCTAGTCTGTTTATGTTTCAAACCATGGAACTTTTCTGTGTGGTTTGGGCATGTTGGATGCATTGCAGCTGGTGCTGCACAGGTTGCTTTCCATGCAAAGGCCCTCACAGAGTATCATTTGCCACTGCATGTACCTGGCTTTAACAACTTCAGTTGTTCCTCTTCCTCTAGTGCCATGACAACTTCACCATGCTTTTCTGCTGCCACCCTCCTGTGCTCTGCACATCTTGCCATCTTCATTACTCTCTTTTTGATGGGGGGCATCTTGGTCCACCAGGGAGTTGGGTCTGGCTACTCATGGTTACCACTATCAATGACAGACAGTGCTACCAACAGAATTCAGAGCTGAAGTTCATTGTTGAATGCTTCCAATTGATGGTTGGGTTATGCAGCTGGAGCCAACTGACACCCAGAATCAGATTATCATCCCCAATATCTGCAATGTCAAACACCAGAGTCTCTATGTGCTCCCCCAACACCATCTGTAAATATACCTCCTCTGTGATAAGACCCAACCAAACTTCTGAGTTGTTGATGGTATGGAGTCACATAGGTCATTCCTTGGTAACAGTGAGTATCAATTGCTCAGACACAAAGTGAGGGTTCGCAAAACAGCAGCTTGCACCTGAATCCACCATTGCATGAGTGTCAATAATGTGTGGAGTTTCTGACATCTGACTGTGGATCTGCAGAGTGACAGGGAGCTTCAGGGCAGAGTGAGGAAACCAGGGAGTGCATGTGTGAATGACTGCAGCACAACCTTTGCATGGACAGCAGCATTTCTGTTTTGGTCTGAGTGTCATCTTGTCAGGTCTAAGAAGAATTGTGCCTTTCTCTAGGGCCAGTACCACAAACCTGCTTCCAAATGAGGCTGTTCAATGTCCCACCTCCAACTTTCCTGTATGGATCAAACCCAAGGCTTCACAACAGACCTGTCTTGTAATTTTCTTGATATGCAGTGCCCAGCTTGGGCATGCCACCACCACATGCACATTGCTCTCACACTTATAACAACCCATCATTCATCTTTGTGTTCCTTCTTTGTATGTAGCAGACACTTCTGCACAGAACAGCTGCAACACTTGAGCCATGCATTGTTCTGTCACATCTGGTAGCTTGCTGCTCATCCAAGAAATTTCAAAGAGAGCTTGATTCAAGTGTAAGGTTCTGTCTTGTGACTTGCAATGTGACATGACAGAAGCTGCAAAACAAAATTGTATTGTGTGCTGTAGCAACATTTGTGTAGTGTACACACCTGCAAAACAAAATGAATCAAGCTAAGAACTCTACCTACAGAGCAACTATTGATAGTTGTGCAGTTGTCACGTGTATACTATGACAGTGGGAGCCATGTGCAGCTGATCAGGCTATACCATTACTGTGCATTCCCAAGAAAGATGGGTTGCTGTGGACGGCATTAGATGCTTGTCAGTGCAATGACAATACAGTTAAGGACATGATGCCCTTACCTGATCAGGAGGTCATACAGGAAGATGTTGCTTGTGCACAGGTGAGGTCAAATTGACCTCACCAATGCATATGAGCAAGTGAGGATATGTACTTTGGATGGACCAAAAACCATGTTCATGACCATCACTGGTACATATTACAGTAACAACATGTGCACCAGCAACCTTTCAACAATTGATGACATCCATCTTTAGGGATGTCATTGGTCAGTGGTTGCATGTTTACTTAGACAATATATTTGTTTTTTCAGATTTGATTGAGGGGCATGAACAGCACCTCAGGATAGTCTTTGAAAGACTATGTAAAAATAAGCTCTACCTCAAGTGGAAGAAGTGTGAGCTGTATGCTGAGCACATAGAGTGTCTCAGCCATGTCATTGATTTACAGGGTATACACTCTGATATGGATAAGTTGAATTGTATTCAGGAGTGGCACACTCCTAGAAACTATAATGACATCCAATGATTTGTGGGATTGGTGAACTACATCAGAAACTTTCTACCCAATATATCTGCATATACAGGGCCACTTATGGCCATGACACAGAATGGGTGGCCTATTCACCAGCAGTGTTTTGACATGATCAAATGGATCTGTGCTGAAACCCCAGTGATCCATCCTATAGATCCTCAACACAAGGATCCTACATGGCTGATATGTGACACATCAAAGACAGGTGTTGGAGCAATGTATGGACAAGGGCTGAGCTGGCAGAAATGTCAGCCAGCTGGGTTCATGTCCAAGAAATTCACAAATGTACAGCAGAATTATGCCATGCATGAGTTGGAGACTCTGGCTATCCTAGAAGCTCTCCTCAAATGGGAGGATAAGCTATTAGGATACCAAATCCATGTAATCA
>JAGGAV010008097.1:0-17006 GCA_017657295.1 Termitomyces sp. DKA64 | reverse complement strand
CCAACCCCACAGGATTTTTAGTGTTATACATGATTAGTCCAAGAGCCCATGCATCTCTCTCCTCCCATTCTTTGAGTAATGGGTTCTTGGATGACCATTCGGTTGGTTTCTCTTTCTCCTCGGTGGGTTTTATGTTTGGGTTGATGATTGGCTTTTGTATCATACCATCCAAATAGCCTCGGGCGCCACGCGCTCGAGCTGCAATTAGGACTCGACTTTTGAATGTCATATAGTTTGTCCCGTTGAAGTGATTTTCTTCAGCGAAATTTGGCGGGTTTGACAAATTTGTGGACATCTTATGTATGTGAAACAAAAAAAATGAGTCGTTCTATGTTTGAGTTCCGGAGCAATGGCTCGACGCGAAGTTCTGTGGGAGTGCTACGGGGCCTATAACCTGTAGAGATACACAGTAAGTATTCCTCAGTCACTCCAAAGTAGTGTGAACGACTGAGTGTATTACCTGTAGAGATACATGGTAAGTATTCTACAGGTGGAAATAAGTCATAGGTAATGGTAAGTAAATATATCAGACTCACCCTCAGTCACTCCAAAGTAGTGTGAACGACTGAGGGTGGCTGTGTATACGATTAGACTATCTAGAGAAAATAAATAAGGTTTGCAAGCAAAGGTTAACAAATACCGATCGTGAGCCCGATCGTGAGCCACAGCTACAGTAGTGGCGAGCGAGAGGGAGAAGTATCTATAAAAAGGAGAAATGATAAGATGAAACAAAAAAAAACACAGACTGCCGTGGAAGTCTACTCTCAACAAGGACTGACACAATGATCTTGTATTCGACGTACGGCGCACGTTGTATAGCTGAGGGAAGTAATTTACTTTGTCACGTTATGTGACTTGTGTTCATAGGGTCCATGGAGTTCACGGGGTTCACAAATAGATGTAGCCCAAATTCAAGGTGAAGTCTTTTAGTTCTACAAAGTATAAGTCTCATCGTCGCATTCCCGACACTATTGCGAAAGCTTTTGATATGTAGTCCGAAATAGTTCCTTTTTTTAGATATTAGTCAGATTCTGACGCCTATAGTTCCCATATATGGTATGTGGCCAAATCAGACTCTTGAAAAAATCGGTCTAGACAATTGCTTTATACATAAAAAGGAGCACTTTCTCAAGACAGAATTTTGTCACAATGTTGTGGTGACTAAGTAATTCCCTGAGCCCACTTGACGTCAACTGCCAAGGCTTGGAAGCTTGAAGTGTATGTCTGATGCTTGGCGATACAAGAACATTTTCAACCTTCAAACAATCTTCCTTCAAGTTTGCTCAGAATCGTACCGTTCTTAGAGGATATACTATGTAATTGAATACGGATTCAAACCCCCGTACTTTTCACAAGACTTTCACAGCTGCACAAAAACGTCTTGCTGAAGCAAATGATGGATAGCTACAAAAGGCGCGGAGAGTGTACAGGTTACATCTTGATATGACGGGCTCGGAGTATGGTAGTCTCAAACTGACGTGGCATGATGATTGATGTGAAGGGGGGGGGGAACAAGGGTCTCCCGAGAATCTTGTCAGTGTGCGCCAGGGTCGCAAATAGAAGTCGATCGCAGAAGGCCGACTGAAAAGAGGTCAAGCACAGCCGATGAGGAGCAAGATGACCGCTTGCTTGTTTACAGTGGTATGGTAGGAAGACGTTAAACCAGATCTTGATATTAACAGCGACAATAGCGGAGGTTCCCACATTTGGAAGACACAAGAGAAGAGCAAATACAAATCCATCACCGGGAGGAACAGCAACAGTCTACGTCTTTTGATCATCGTTGTCTCATGCCTTGGCAAGGAGCTTCTCTATCTTCTTCTCAATAGCGCTCAGAGCATTGGTGTCCTCCTTCTCTAGCGTCCTAGCTTGTTTCTCAGAGTTCCCAATGATGCGCTCAGCATTTGCTGGAAGGTCTCGTAATACCTCAAGCGTCGGTTCCACTATAGGTCAAGAATCCGCCTTGTGTCAGTTCTGTGTCCACTCCAATGCGCCCTTGGACGAGAGAGAAATTACCAGTTTCCTTGATAGCCTTTTGAAAATCAGTCCAGAGACGATCACGAGCCACGTATGCCTCCCTGAGTTGTGCGAGTAACTCCTCGTTGTTTCGCTGTCGTGAACACCGATAGTGTCACCCATCTTACACCAGATGCTCAGAGAATGAGAAAACACCGACCTGGAATTTGACTAAGGCGTCCTTGATTTCATCCTCATCCCGCATCGCCAGTATCTCTAGTTCTTTGCAGGCGTTGTTGAAGGTAATGATACCTTTTGCAAAGCCGTCATCGACTTTCGAATCGATTTGTCCATATAGGTCCCTAACACGTTTCACAATCGGTACAATCCTTTCCGAAATCTCCCTCTTGAGTTCTCGACCGTGTTCATTGAATAGAGGCTGTAGCAGGTTCACAAGCTCATCGTTTTCATGACTTTCTGGCTCGCGTGCGCTGACAAAATGATTATATGCGCGTCTCTTGGGATCCAAAAGTACTTACGACGCGTCTAAAAGGTCAGAGAACAACGTACTTTCCTCTTCCCAGTGAAATAGCAAATCCTCGTCATCCTCGGAGTCTTGCTCATCGTCGCTCACTTCTTCAGAGTTCGAGTTGCAGAAGGTGGGACCATCGGCATCAAAATTGTGCTGCCGGTAGGGTAAGATAGTTCGCCGTGGAGGATATTCAGTGCCGCGAGAGTTCCTGAAAGGCTTGGGGCCATGTGGTCGTGTATGGTAACCTGAATAGCGTTTCGAATATTCTGTCGTCTTCCATGGTTTATATGCTAAAAAGACGCGTGTAGCCGGCGCAATCTTGTTGTTGGGCACTACTCACCCGTCAGCTGAGCACCTGATACACGTCTTTGGCGTTCAGGGGGCGATATGCGCGTTCTGCCCATGGATGTTCCAAGATCAGAAACAGTTCAAACTCCGCTGATTCAATGCCTTCGAACGGTTGCGGTTATTGCGTTGGTTGCCACTCTGTTCCTTCTTTTTCTTGCTACTTTCGGTGCGTTTAGGGAGCTCTCCTACTCTGAAACCATGCGTGAAATACTTATAAAAGCTCTGTTTTTCCAGTTCTACGCCCGTAGTTGGCATTTCGTTCGCTCCTCGTGCACAGCATGAATTCCAGGCCTCCCAAGGTTAGTGTTGAGCGTCATTTTGAAATCCTGCAAGCCACTGAGTTTCTTGGGAAGCAATCCATGTCCGAGCTCAAGCTGCGCAGATTGATGGAACACAACCAGCGGTTACGGGAGGACCTTGCTTTGAATAGAATACGTGTGAGCGTAGCCAGCGCAGAGTATGTTTCGTCCTTCGCACATTTTTCTGTAGATGCTGATTTCTGGTACAGCCTAATCCGCTACTGCAAGAGCACAAAAGATTCCCTGGTATGTACTTCTGATCCGGCAACCTGTGCCACTAATTGAGTGAACTCTGTGCTGATCCCTCATCGTCAATCTCTTAGCTGCCATCCGTATGGGGACCTCTAAACAAGAATGAAGACCCTTACGCACCTCCGGCACAAGGATGCACCTGTCTCGTTATGTGATTCTGCCGTCTCAGTTGCGCCTGCATCTTCTCGTCAAACCTTACGATCGCTTTCGTGGTCCTAATAACTGTGAGCTCTACATACCAGCCCATCAACCTCACATTCATTTACCCGCTGCTCCCGACCGACCAATGAGCATTATCCCCATTCTAACTGACTTTGTTGAGTTGTCGTTTTCATTTGTTAGAAATGTCTGTTCGAATGTTTGCTGTCAATACTTATTTCAGGAACACAGTTCCTTTACATACATAGTACATTAGTATCATCGTCTGTCTATACCTTACAATCAAGCATCCATACGCACAGCACGCATTAAGAATGCAGCAGCGTAGTATCTAACGGTCTGCGAGATGATGAGTGATGCAGATGCACTTGGACTGATGGCCTGCTTTGTTAGGAATTGGTTGTTCTCAGGTTCTTTGATCGTGACGGCGACAAGAGTACAAGCGTGTACATTCTTCTATTCCAACAAGACATACTTGATTACTTCGGCTGCATAGCACTCTGCTGTTCCTCACCTCCATACGCCGTGAGCAACTTCCAGCTTTTCCTTTGATAGTCGCGCCGATGACCCGATATACGCAGCTTTGTCACTCATATCATATACACAATGAGTTCTCGCACAGGCGGCCGCCAGACAATGTCCGAGCTCAAGCTCCGGCGACTAGTAGAGCATAACCAGCGTCTGAGAGAGGATCTAGCACGGCCTCGAGTACGCGTGAGCGAGGCCAGCGCCAGGTGAGCGCCTACCACCTTGGTCCTGGGTCTGCTGATTGAGCTCTTGCAGTCTTATCCGTTATTGTAAAACGACGAAAGACCATCTGGTGAGTGCTCTTGGCTCTGCTTGCTTGCTCGTTCTGGGCTCACCGTGCTGCCCTCTTCAGGTTCCATCCGTTTGGGGACCAGTTGGCAAGTCCGATGACCCATACGGCCCACAGAGCAATGGTGGCTGCGGGTGCTGTTCGATCCAGTAGCTATATCGCACCCCATTCTTCGCCACCATACCCGGACCTTTATACTCATTGGAAAAAGACGAGATGTCCCGCCGCATCCATCTCCTCTCTGTAACCTACATTCCTCCCCCATTGTTTCTCACGCAGAGGGTACCTTTTTGCACAGATGCTCTGCTTATATGTAACTTAATCACCCCTCTGTTATCTCATTTTTCGGTCACTCATTTGTACTGGTGCAAAATACATCCAAATACTTCGCCGAATCCTGCGCCCGCCTGGAGCATGTCAAGTCTGGTAGTCTCCGGACATTTGAAATATTGACAGCTGGCATCTGAAATCTATCCATAGTCGACCCCTGTAATCCGGCCAGCTTGGAAGTATATATAGTTAACCGTGATCGGTTTTGGAGTATCCATTCGCCTGCGCGATGATCAAAGGACAGTCAACGGAGCGATTGGAACTCCGTTAGACTGTTTGCAAGAACCGCTTGACTCCGGCCTCGTTGAGCATGCCAACAAATGTATCTACAAGCTCACCATTGCGGAACGCGATCACGGTAGGAAGAGCGCGAACCTGAGGAGTTCCAGTAAGCAACGAAAGGCAGGCATGACAAGATGAAATGCACCTGGAATTGCTGAGCGAGCGGGAGAACATCCCGATTCTCGATATTGATTTTCACGACGTCGATTGGCAGCCCCGAGCCGGACTTGATGCTAGCATCTCTGCTCAACTTTTCCAAGATGGGCGAGAGTTGGCGGCACGGCCCACACCAACTATAATTACAACAGGGTTAGTCACCTGGGAGGTGAGATGAGACGCATAACGCACTCAGCATAGAAATCGACGAGGACAAGTCGGTCTTGAGTGCCTACGATCTTGTTAAATGTCTACACGAAAGGTTTAATAAAGTTGTGTTTTGAACTGCCTTGACTCACCGCAAGATCTGCATTCAAGTACTGCTCCGAGCGACGTGACGTAGCGTGTATAGCGCGAAATCCTGCCGGGGCAGTCCGCGTGGATGACAAAAAAGACCTTTTCTGGAGTGAACGAAGTGTTAGTGACACAGACATGGCGGCTGAGCTCAAATCTGACAAATCAGCCGTCCGATCTTTTGTTTTGAAAACTCCTTGTTTTGCTCACAGGCTCACCTAGCGAATTGACTGATGCACAGCACAGCTACAGAGCTAGTATGGAGATACCATCTTCTTTTTTCGATATCTGTCACCTTCCATCAGCGTACATCGCCCTGTTTTATTCATTGTACTTCGACCTTTTTGATCCTCTTGCCTGAGCTATAAGAGCGTTCCTGACACCGAACAATTGGCGGTGTAGATTCTCCCCCTAAGGCCTGCCAGTGAAGCTTCACTATGACTCATGACAATAGCATGAAGGATCTTGTTTTAATTTTGCTGCTATCGAGGACAGCTTCACAGCGGCAACTGCAAATATCAAGATCACACCGCTGATGTATACGACGCAGGGGAACCCAAAGAATACAGGTTGCAACGGATCTTGTCTCCATGTACACAGATGTCACAGGAACCGTTCAAGTACATAAGCCCGATGGCATGTGGCTGCGATCCCATTCCATCTTGCTTTCTTCACTCTTCTTCCCCCCTCCCCTCTGTTGATTCTCGAGCAGTGTAAGTGTTTCTTTCGACGCAAGTCCTCCATTGGATGATCTCATCACTCCTATGATAGGCTCAGTCTGTTCTAGGCAACTTTGACTACTTGGAGACCTACTTGTCCTTCCATCGATCGTTCGCTAGTCAAAATGCAGCTTTCTGCAATTCTATTTGCTCTCGCCGTTGCATCTGGTGCCTATTCTACCGACCACATGGTCGTAGTCGGTGATTCTGATGCGGTAAGTCTACACGACTATCTGTTGAAAATGGTCGATTAAAGATAATAACCTATAAAGCTCGTGTTTAAACCTACCAGCCTCAACAAGGTTCGATCTGGAGACAACGTCATCTTTGAGTTGTATGTTACAATTGCAACTTCGTCTGTCTGAGATGCTCAACCCTACTGGAAAGCCACTCCAAGAATCACGTCTGTAACGTCGTGCTCCTCTCAGTACCTTCATTGACGTGTATTCTAGTCTGTCACGCAGTCCAGTTTTGCCGCCCCGTGTACCCCTTTGCCCGGCGGTGTAAATTCCGGATTCAAGAATGTCTCCACCACGAGCCCTCCGACATTCCCTAAATGGAACATCACGATTGTAAACGCTTCGGACCCCTTCTGGTTCTACTGTGCCCAGACTAGCCCCGTCAAGTACAACTTATTATATGATCATAAATAAATTGTTCACCCTCGTCTTTCTTGTACTTAGACACTGTAATTCCGGAATGGTCTTCGCTATTAACCCAACTCAGGACAAGAGCTTCGACAATTTCCAGGTAAATTTCACTGTCAAAGTAGTTCTTTCTTCCTATTCACTAAATATGTACTTACAGGCTACCGCAAAGACTGCTATTGTCTCTGTTCCTCCCGCCGGCACCACCAGCCCCAGCAATTCCTCTGTCCCATCTAGTGTATCATCTTCTGACGGTGCATCATCTACCACTCCGTCTTCTGCTCGTCCTTCTTCTGCTGGTGCTCCCAGTGGGACACCTCTTCCTTCCAATCCATCTTCTGCTGGCTCCTTCGGTGGATCTTCCGACTCTTCCGGTGGATCTGCTGGTTCTTCCGGTGGATCTGCTGGTTCTTCCGGTGGATCTGCTAGTGCTTCCGGTGGATCTCCCAATGGGACGCCTAGTTCTCAATCGGCAAATGGGAGCGGCACAAGTGCGGCTACTCCTAGTACTACAAACGGTGCAGCACGCATGGGCGGCAGCGCTTCGGGAGTTTTGGCACTCGCAGGTCTGGTCGCTTGCTTGATATTGTAAAACGAGGGATGAAGGCAGTGCGTGCCGTAGATAATTTACCGCTATGTATGTACTGTGTGTAACTTGGCTCTAGGATGGACCTCTTTTACTTACATATCTTTCGTCGTCTTGTTCGTGATGCTTTGATATATGTAACAATCGAAAGGGCAAAAGTCAAATGTAATGATTCCTTCACTGTTAAATCCATCCATTCGCGTTTCAAGCACAGAAATAGAGTGGCGGACCCGAAGCCGTCAATCCTGGGTACTGTACGGAGCTCAGAATCTTGGCTTTACGACTTTCCGTCAGACCTTTGAACCGTGCAAGGCTACTTATATGTGAGGCAGAAGAGGGCGCATAGTTGGATACATGGTCGTTAAGAGTTGATAGTTCGTAAGCGATAACTCCGCCAGTCCGCTTCTTTATCACCATCACCCTTGTACCTCGTACCTTTGTCCTCTCTTCGCCGACGCTAGTCATGGATTCTATAAGAGTGTCCAAGGTCAGAGATGTTTGCTACAAGCTTTGGCTTTTTGCTGAAGGATCTACACAGGTCGAATCTGTCGCATGCGTTAAATCTGGGACAATGAAGCTGGGCACAATCCACTTGACCGCTCATCATCTCATCTTCCGATACGATGAAGAAGCCGAGAAGGAGATGTGGGTGCGTGTCTTTGGCTAGTTCACTCGCGTGTAGTTGATGCCTAGGTTCTATTAGGTCCCATATCCTATCATATCACTCGTTTCCTGCCTACCTCAAACACTGCGGGGTCAATACCCTGTCACTTTCCACACACGAACATTCGAGACGTTTTCTCTGTCATTCTCCAGTGACAAAGATGCTACAGATGTTTTTGAAAGCGTAAAGGAACTCACGGTCGCTAGTATGTTCCATCTACCCTAGATATTACGTCTGGACCTGAACAGTCTGAAAAGCGTCTGTCTCACAACTCTACGCGTTCTTCTATCACCCCAACCCTCCACTGCCTACGTCGACTGGCTGGTCAATCTATTCTCCGCGCGACGAGTTCATACGCATGGGTGTTGGATCGCGCAGCAGGGCATGGCGCTTTACTGATATCAATAAAGACTACTCCGTGGGTATTACAACTAAATAACCAAGCCATTCACTTATTGTTCATAGCGACTAGTTCTGCCCTACCTATCCTGCACGTCTTGTCGTCCCTACAAAAATTAGCGACATAACGCTACAATACGCTTCTAAGTACCGCAGCAAATGTCGGATCCCGGCCTTGACCTACCTACATTGGGGAAATTATGTGTGTCGTGTTCTTCGTGCTTAGACCGTTATTTATGACTAGATCAGGGGACTATAACGAGATCCAGCCAACCTATGGTTGGCATTACACAGAATCGATCGATACAAGATGAGAAACTCATTGAGGCTGTCTTCCAAACACATATTTCACCTGAATCGCGCGCATCGAATTCTCCTGTCTATGGAGCAACGACGACAAACCTGATCATCGATGCGCGGCCCACTGTCAATGCAGTGGCGAATTCTGCCAAGGGAGCTGGTACAGAAAATATGGATCACTACAAGGAAGGCAAGAAAGTTTACCTCGGCATTGACCACATCCACACTATGCGCGAATCGTTAGGCAAGGTTATCGAAGCCCTCCGAGAAGCTGACACTCTCCTTGCAAGTATAAGAACTGATTTACTGGAACAAGCTCCAACGCTCTCTGTGTTGGATCGGCAAGCATTGCGTCGCTCTGGGTGGCTACGGCATATATCAGCTATACTAGAGGGCGTGGTCGTCTGCACGAAGAATGTGCATATCAACTCGTCACACGTTCTGATACATTGTTCTGATGGTTGGGATCGCACGTCACAACTATCTGCCCTCTCTCAATTATGTCTCGATCCCTTCTATCGGACAATACGCGGATTCGAGATCCTTATTGAAAAAGATTGGTTGTCTTTTGGTCATAAGTTCCTTGACCGTTGTGGTCACCTTTCCTCGGACAAGTTCTTCCAATCTCCAGGAGACTCGGCCAATGCGGGAGGTGCAGAAGCCTTTTTGGCATCTGTACAAAATAGATTTGCATCACAGAACCATATCAAGGAGACAAGCCCTGTTTTCCACCAGTTCTTGGAATCTGTCCGCCAAATACAGCGTCAATTTAATGACCGCTTTGAATTTAACGAGCGCTTCCTACACCAATTATATCATCATCTATACTCCTGCCAATATGGCACGTTCTTGTACAATTGCGAACGGGAGCGTCGCATTGGTGATGGACACAGTCCTGCTCCATCTGAGCGCACAATTAGCATTTGGGACTTCCTGAATTCGCCGCCAGAGATGGCTCTCAATGTGAACCCGACATACAACCCGTCTTTAGACGATCCAATAAGTCGTGCGCCAGACGCGGATATGGGTGTTCTGTTTCCAAATCCCAGAGACGTTCGCTTTTGGAACGAATTATATGGTCGAACAGACGAAGAAATGAATGGTAGGCCATATGTAGCACAGGCGCGCGAGGTGCCTGGTATTTTTGAGACCCCGGATGAGGATTTCGCTGATGCAGACAGGGCCATGATACCCGCGCCCGTCTTACCATCGTCTAACTCTAAACCACTACTCCACTCAATGCGTTCACTTAGCATCGGTTCTCGGGGGACAACATCCAACCCCAACATTCCTTCAGGACCATTATATTCTTCTGCTCCTGACGTCAGATTTTCAAACCTAGCACGAACAGAGAACAATTTCGGCTCGTCTACTGCTCCTCCTGAGACAAGTCGAATACCATCACCGTCTCCTCGAGTTCCAAGTAATTGGGCTGCGCGCGCAAAGCTTCCTGACTTTCAACCGAGCACCAGCGTCAAATCATTATGGGGAAAACTTTCCCTAAATGCTTCAGCTGCATTCTCGGTAGTACAGGATACGTATACCAACGTTGCGAAGGACTTGATGAGCGTAAACGAAGGCGAATCGTCGTCTGCCAGGACGGCAGAACTTCGTAATGATCCGATTGTATGGGGCGAGGATGCCTCTTCATCTATCTCAACTTCCCCTACGCATGGGGGCTTGGCGTCTTTAACTCTACCCGTGGCGGCAAATTCATGGGCACCACCGCGGACACAAACACCACCTACTCTGGAAGATAACCCCTGGAGTTCGGTGCGCTCACCACCCAGGCGACAAGACCCTGAACCAGAGCCTTATCAAACATCGAGTTTGCTTCCTCAGGATCCCACGGTTGCGTACCCTATGCCAAGGACTGCACTGTCAATATCAACTTCAACTATACAAGGGACAACGAAAACCACGACGTCTAGAAAAAGTAGTACAGCTGTGACACCAACACCAACGGATATTCCACCGACCGCAATAGTTTCGAACTCAATAGATCCTTTAGGTGTGGGTTTGTTATAGGTGTACGAATCATGTAAACACCGAACATGACTTGATTATGTATGATGGTGCTTCGTCGTGATATGCATGCGTATCTAGCACGTCCCTTCCGTTCTGACTTTACGCTTCGTTTATTTAGGTTCACTCGCCGATCGGCCGATCGTCCATTTGGCCAGTCGGAAGACTTTTTACAATTTCATGGACTGTCAACTTGACAGTGGTTTTACATACAGAACGCACTTGACCGATTCATTACCCCATGTCGTAAGCCTACCCCGAGTTCTCGTGGTAGCCTCCCATCGGACTGGGGTCACGTCCATCCATGAGAGCGGCCTGAAAATCCTTTCTTAGTATCCGCAACTCATCCTCTTTTTATCTGCAGGTCTTCTACGAAAAACATTGCTGAATGCGATTCCCAGTCAAATTTCTTGGGTATTCTATTACGGCGGCCCTGCGGAGGATTCATTTTAGATCACAGGCGGGAAAAGCCTGGGATGGCGTGATATGGCAAATGGCTTACATCAGCATACAAAATAAATTTGAACTTGTACAGCTACAAAAGTTACAACCCTCCTCCCTTACCTCCACCACCTATCCAGATCAAATGGCCCCCAACGGAAACGCTGTTCGCCCGGCTCTTGCCCCTGGTCATTTCCTTTTCACCTCTGAGTCCGTTGGTGAAGGTCATCCCGGTATGCCTTCGCCGTTTATCGAGTCAGGGGTTGACAATGTTTATCACGCACGACAGATAAGATCTGTGACCAGGTTTCCGATGCCATCGTAAGCACGATGCAGAATGTGTACTTTTTTCTTGAGTCTCATTCCCGATTTTCGTAGCTCGATGCTTGCCTTGCTGAGGACCCTTCCTCCAAGGTTGCCTGTGAAACCGCCTCCAAGACTGGCATGATTATGGTCTTCGGTGAAATTACCACCAAGGCCAAGGTTGACTACCAAATGGTCATTCGTGACACTATCAAGAAGATCGGTTACGACGATTCCTCTAAAGGCTTTGATTACAAGACCTGCAACATCCTTGTTGCCATTGAGCAGCAGTCTCCCGATATTGCTCAAGGTCTCGACCACGGATCTCTAGAGGACCATGGTGCTGGTGACCAGGGTATCATGTTTGGCTATGCCACTGACGAGACCGATGAATGCATGCCCCTAACCATTATGCTCGCCCACAAGCTTAATGCCGCCATGGCCGCGGCCCGCCGCGACGGTTCGCTCTCCTGGCTCCGTCCCGACTCGAAAACCCAGGTCACCGTCGAATACAAGAAGGACGGTGGGGCGACAATCCCTCTTCGTGTCGACACCGTCGTTATCTCCACTCAGCACGCTGAGGAAATATCGACTGCTGACCTCCGTACTGAGATCCTTGAGAAGATTATCAAAAAAGTTATCCCTGCTGACCTCTTGGATGAGCATACCATCTATCACGTAATGACCATTTTCCACTCAAGGTTTTGTTATAAACTGATTCGCTTCCTCAGATCCAACCTTCTGGACGCTTCGTCATTGGTGGGCCTCAGGGAGATGCTGGTTTGACCGGTCGTAAAATTATCGTTGATACCTACGGTGGCTGGGGTGCTCATGGTGGAGGTGCCTTCTCCGGCAAGGACTTCTCCAAGGTCGATCGTTCCGCTGCCTATACCGCTCGTTGGATTGCCAAGTCCCTCGTCGCGGCTGGTCTTGCTCGCCGCATCCTTGTTCAGCTTTCCTACGCTATCGGTGTTGCTGAGCCTTTGTCAATCTATGTTGATACCTATGGCACTGGCAAGAAACCTGACGCTGAGCTGGTCGAGATCATCCGTAACAATTGGGATCTCCGTCCTGGCGTGATTGTCCGTGAACTCGACCTCCAAAAACCCCAATACCTTAAGACCGCATCTTACGGTCACTTTGGTAGGCCGTTGTATGAATATTTTCTGTGCTATTGCTTATATTGTACTTTAGGAAACCCCGCCTACACCTGGGAAAAGCCTAAGCAGATTAAGCTCTAAGCAATCCCCCTGCGTTCATTTGTTCTTGTCTTGCTATCGCCTCATACACATCATGTCTTGCATTGGAAGTTCATCCTTCCGTTCATTTATCATTACTGCACTCGTTTCAATAGATACCACACATCATCCCTCGTCATGACTTTCCGCCACTGACTAATCATTACGACACTGCCCTTCGGATTAGCTACATAAAAATTATAATAGTGTACAAAGAATATACCGCGTTCAACCGCGTATTCTTCCTAAATATTCAAGCTTGGCAAGATAGGATTAACACTTGAGGCATGTTTCGGTAGAATGTCTGACCGAATCAAGGAAAATAGTCTGTTATATGAACGAGAAAGATTGAGTTTAGTTGGAGACCAGGACAACTCACAATCGTTGCAATCTGTAAACTTGAAGGTTGTCTGGCTCGTGCTTCGAGGGGGCGATGCCGAAAACAAGTCCCGAAACTGAAGAAGGGATGGGCGGGTGGATTTCGAACTGCCTGTACGATGGTAGGACGAACTAAGGAAAGACTCAGTACAACTCCGAACTGAATCATGGTCGCATGCTCCGCGACAGTGTTGCAAATGACCGGGTCGTAACCCAGTCAGGTCATTTGGGCTTGTCGTGCCCTCGAAATGACTGTCACTGACCCATGGTCAGTGAAGTCCTTTCGCGAAAACCCCTAGAATATATTTTTTAACTGTCTAATTGTCATTTGGAACCTCGATCGGCTCTGAGGCCATTCCTGCGTGTGTCTGAGAACCTTCTTCACCTCCCTCAAACCTATTTTGGGTCCCTATATGGTTGAGACTTCGGGATCTGTAACCAAATTCCAGGACCATCCAGCTGAAACAAAGGCACGGAGAAGCTGATCTTCTAATTCTATCTGCTGTTGTGGGCCAAATGTAAAGGACTTTTTGGCCTCGGTGACAAATGATTTCTGCTTCTTTGGAGGATTTGTGACAGTATTGGTCGAGCTAGATTGCTTTGCAGATGTAGATGTTATAGGGGTCGTGGCATTATCAAAGTGATCCTCATCTTGATCCTGGTTTACAGATCTCCGTCCTTTCTCCCTCCTAGCATGCTCCTTTGTGTCTTGAGGGCAGTACAAGCACTGGATGAGGTGATTCAGCATAACTACAATTATTGTTTCATTCACCCTCACTCAATATCACAATCTCACTGTCCCTTCTCATTGTTTGTTGGATGACGGACCTCATACAGGGTTACCGTAAGCGGCCCCAACTCAGGATAGATTAACTGGGTCCCTGGAGACTACACACATATATATACTACAGACACTTATGCACACCCTCAGTTGAATATATCGGACTGAGGGTGAGCAACTACACTACTATTGTCATAACACTATACTTATTCTACCTTTAGAACACATTTATATTGTCATTCTACAGGTAGGCTCAGTCAAATATATCGGACTGAGGAATACATTTATATTGTCATTCTACAGGTTGAGACTGGGATTCTAACAGGTTATGAGCATGTGCTGCACTATTTGAATCATGAAGAATCAACCTAGCATATGATTTTTTTTCAGGAGCAACTGTCTGGATTTGGCAGGTTGCTTACCTGATATATCAGATATGCATTGGAATGCATATCATAGGTTTTATTATTGCCATCATCCCTGTCTACTACCATGGCTCCTATCTCTGCTACATCAGCCATCCAGTCACCTCTCCCTCCACAGGTCACAGATGATGAGGCAATCAAATTGTGCCATATCAATAGTTCTGGTTCCCCTGCCATCACCCAGATCAAAGTGTCACTCCAGTATGCTGGGGAGATGCTGATGAAAGATGATGGGAAGTGGACACCATGGTCCAAATATATAAAGCTTGAGCTTACTATGTGTGGATTGTACAAGTATGTCTTCCACCCTCCAGATGTCCCTCACAAGTCTTTTGAACTGTGGGCATTCCATGATTGGCATCTGAATAATTGCCTGGCAAGATCCTACTTGATGCTGGAAACAACCCTATCCAGCACCACCACAATGCTCAATGCCTGCCCCTTTTACCTCATCTCCAGTGCTACAACTCATATTTCCCCTGAGGAGTCTGGCTTCACATCCCTACAAGCAATTTTGCACAAAGCCATCCAGGGCATAGGCAGATTGGTGATATTAGCCACAGCAGTCAGACAGATGAAACTCCAAGTTACAAAGGATACATACCTTATACTTGAGGATGCATTACTGGTACCTAAAGCCACTGTTTGCCTCTTATCAGTCAGTTCAATGGCAAAGAAATTGAGGATATACACCTTGTTCAATGATGTCAGTGCCATGCTCTTCAAGAAGACAACAAAAGAATTTGTTGCCTGCAGAACATTATTACATGTGAAAAGTCTGTATGCACTCAAAGTGAACATGCACTTGCAGTCCATCTGTTGCCCAACCTTGTCACCTGGCACCATAGACTTGGCCATGTCAATTATCAGATAATTATGGCAATGGCAAAGGCCAGGATGATCAAAGGTATGCTACAGACCTTTCCCTCCAAACCACCAGAATGTGATCAGTGTATTTTGGGCAAGCAGGCCTGTACACCCATACCAAAAGTCAGTAAAGAGAGATTAGGCCACAGGGAGACACCAAGATTGGGCATTATATGGGTCAATTTGACAGGCAAGCAGGATGTTACATCATGGACAGGGAATAACTACATCATGAATATTGTTGACAACTTTACAAATAAACCCTGGTCAATTCTGCTTCAACTGAAAAGTGATGCATTTGGCAAGTTGAAGGCATGGATACTTGTGAGACAAGTCAAAACTAACTTACAAGTTGGTATCCTCTGTTCAGAAATGATTCAGAAATCATTGCAAAGCAAAATAAAGATTGGTTTAGGTCTCAGGGGATCACAACCCAACATGGAGCTATATACATGTTGGTGTTGGCCCATATGGGCCACATAGAATGGATGCATCATACATTAATGGGAAATACCTGCCATTTCTTTGGGACAAATTTTACCTAATGGCAGCACACCTGCATGGAAAGACCAAGACATTGGCTGCCAGCAATGTTACACCTGATGATAACTTTGGTTTGGATGCAAGCCAGATTACTCATACATCTGAGAAATTGGCTGTTGAGTATTTGTCCTTATCCTTGGCAAGCAGAACCTGAAGATCTATAAGAGATCAATTGAATGCATGTTAATAGGGTACAATCCAAAAGCAAAAGCTTACTGGTGCCACAACAGAGCAACAAAAAGGGTATATAGTACATACCATGTTTGATTTGTGGAACACCATGGTGATAGTCCAAAACTAGACCTGACCTCACCAATACCTCCAACTGCAGACATGGAACCAACTCAAATGGAAACACCATCAATTGGAGACCTGGTCAGGAGAGCAACTAATCAACCATTTGTGGTTCCAGACAATGATGATGATGACATACCAGTTACAACAGAGTTCCCATCACTTTGCAAACTGATAATCCTGCTAGATCCAGCACCTGAGATTAACCTAGACCCTGCCAATGTACCACCACTGCCACTACAACTACAAAGGTCAACAAGAGTCCCAATCCTGACAGCTAGAAGCAATCCTGAAAACCCTCCAGAGACTGCTGTCCAGTGAGCAGTGAGAGAATTGAAATAAGCTGGAGATAGAATCTGTGAGACCCAAATAGAATGACAGCATGCAATAAATGACCTTCATTGCAACATACAAGAAGGTCCTCTGGCTGCTGAAGAAGGTCTCAATCTCAATCATGTGTTGGCAGTGCTAGAAGGAATTGACAATGCACCAGAGATTAATGCAGACAATGTGGATCCAGAGGTACCTAAGACTTGGAAGAAAGCTCAGGAGAGTCATAATGCTCAGAGGGGGAAAAAAGCCTACAAAGATGAACTAGTCTCACTAAAGGAAATGGGGGTATACCAATTGGTACCCAGAGAGATGGTTCCAATGGGTCATAGAATACACTGGAGATGACCAGTATTTGCCCTGAAGTGCAACAAGAAAGGACCTATCATATGATTTTAGGTATGACATGTCCTACAAGGTTTCAATCAAGTCTATGGGAAGGATTACACTAAAACAAGCTCATCAACTGCATGTGCTGAATTGTGGCAAATATTGTTGGCATTCCTGGATACATCTTCAACCTCAGCTCCCATTGTGGCACATCTTTATGCTGTCACATATATCACACTTGCATTGTTTCAATTACTGGCCCTATGGCCACAGTCTTCCATTGTCACAGATACAGTATATATATCACCTCC
>JAGGAV010008096.1:0-17122 GCA_017657295.1 Termitomyces sp. DKA64 | reverse complement strand
CTGCAAAGTTGAAGATGCTCAAAAAACTGTCCCAATGAGTGAATATTTTAAAATGGCCATTACTCCATCAGTTTTGATTTAAATTACATAGACTAAAATGTAATTTGTAGCCATGATGTCATAGTATTTTACATGATTCAACCAGAGTTTTAAACACTTCCAATCCTTCATGCCAATGTCATCTTTCAAAAAGTATAAAACATTGGGACAGTTTTTTGAGCCACTGTACCCTCTCAAGTTCTTCAAATCAATAAATTAATGAAGATGAGAACTCTGGAAGCAGTGAAGAGGGTAGTAATACTAGCTTTTCTGAGGATGAAACTGGAAATGATGATGATGGTGAGGTAGCAAGATTAAGGAAATTTCTGGCCATACCCAATCCAGCAGTTAGTGTCATTTATCCACTTGGCTGAAGACTGCATTAAATGTATGTGTGGAGCAATCATCTTACAAAAATTGTGGACCTGATGCATTGCCCCCTCTTTATTGTGATCATTGAACATTATGGTTCTATGTCCTTTAGCTTTTAGAAAGAGCAGATTTCACCTCAGGACATATACCCTTGCATCACATTCCTTTGGGATCCTCAGTGTCTTTTTTCAGAGAGCATCAGATGTTAAAATCCCATTTATAGAGTTTGGTTATGGCACCATCCCACATTCCTTACCTGTCATGACCCCTCTTTTCACCCTTCTTTTCTCTACCATCCACCAGATTGTTCCTTTGCCCTCACTCACCAAAGGCCCTGACTGCCACCATCAAGTCCCACCCTCAACCCTAGCCCCTGCCATCACCTCCATCAAACCCCACATCAATGACCTCCTTCACAATGGTGGAAAACCCCAGATCCACCCCATAAAATCCTTGGAACCACTCTGCAACTGTCAAAAACCCTCCAGCAGCACCCCTCCTTTTTTGATCTTGTTTTGGCCCCACTGCCCCAATCCCTGTCTTAGAGTCCTGACCCCTGTCTTAGAGTCTCAACAAGTCTCAACAAGTCTCAGTGGCCCAGACTCATTCTGGGACCCCCCCCCCTACTATAAGTACCATACCCTCTATAATCAGTATTCTCAGTCTCAATATTGCCTATAGTCTATGTACATCTCCTGGCCTCTAGTTTTCTAATATGATCTGTTTCCCAGCCTTATCCATTTCCTGATGCTTCTCCTCCATCTATTTTGTAACCTATTCTATTCAAAAATACTATGTAAATTGTCAATCCAGGACCTATCAAACCCTTGCTCAATTCCTAAATCCTCTGATCCCCTTTGTCCCTGAACTTTCACCCCCAGACTTCTGGATCATCTGCCCAGCTCCTATCAAACTCTGGTGCTCTGAAAGTACCCATAGTCATTACAGTCCTCTGACTAACAGGTTGTCTGCTCTACAGCAAGAGAGCCTCTTTAGTCACAAAAATAAAAAGTCCTTTCCCTTATTACACAATCAGTCTCTTGATGGCATTTATGTATTTGTTCCAAGCTCACAATGCCTTTATAAGTGAACACAGAGGAGAACTTCATTAGCATACTGCAATGTTGACTGGTGAGATCTGTGCAATTGATCACAGTTTTGGGTGCATGTATCCATTTCTCAGCTTGAAAAATTTTCTAACCCTAGTCTAGACTAAACATACTGCCAAGGTTAATAGAGTGCACATATTTATTGCTCTCTTAACCATCACAAGCAAAAAGATGAAGTCTGCATCTGCCAATTTGGTGAATCCAAAACTAATTCTCAATATGAGCTTGCACTAACAAGAATGCATGGATCCCTTGAGCTTTATGGTCACAATCAGCTTACTGTTTTTTTTTCACTGATAACATGGTTGATAATAAATTCCTTGAGAGATACTTCCCATCTCTTCATCAAAATTTTGTGCCAATGGAGAAATATTCTGAGCTCAAGCCTCTCAGCATTCCAGAGAATATTACAGTGACAGTCAGAAAGTCAGAGCAGGCCATCAATGATGCTATGTGAACAATTTTGGACTTGAGTCCTGATGAAGATACCATCATCCAGTCAGTTGGTGATTGAATTGGATGCTGAGTGGTATATCAAAACCTTGGCACAAGGATATGTGACTGGACATGGACAGACAGTGATAGTTCGGATTGCTCTAGATTCAAATATAATCATTCTTCAGGTACATAACAACGACAGATTATTGTGTTTGGTGGTCTAAGTTCTTTTTACATCGTAGATTGGTACTATGCTTGAATGAAATCATCTGCTTTTACTATTGTGGCACATGTTGACAAATTCTTCCATGATCAAAGTTGGCTGCTCAGTAACAGTTGATCTGAAGTATCTTGAGCAGGCTTTGCAGTGTTCCATCCCATTTCATGGAGGTTTTGAATTTGGAAAGTTTGCCAAGGATAGACTGGCTGTAACAACTGCATGATGCAGTCTATCTGACACAAGAATGTTTCAGAGTATCTTATTACTGCTTGAAAAGATGAAGAATTATTCCCAAAACAAATTTGTTATGCAGAAGTTCGTGCCTTGTAGGTTGAATTTGAACTGGTGCATTGTTGCTAATGTTGTCATCCCTGCCAATGATCTCCACCACTTCTTGGGCCAACTGCACATCAAGGACAGCTTTGCAGATATCTGCATTGGTTACCTCTTCTGTATGGTAACTTTTATTTGCCAGGTTAAGAAGGGCATCAATTGACATCCTATTTTGAGGTTGAAAGATGCTGGTTGATTGTTATTGATCAAGAACTCTTTCAACCCCTTTCTCTACATACACAATCACACTGAGCTGATTACAGTCTGCATTGAGCAGAGATGTAACCGGGCAGCAGGTTGACACATGTTGGGAAGGATATCAATTTTGCACTAACAGTATCTGATGGTGGCTGTATCCGCCTTGTTTGAAGCAGATTTAGTCAGTCACATAGCTTTGAGTTGATTGATGTCATATATTTCTAAGGTTGATCAATAGCATGAGTGATGTATGAAGTGCGATACCATACCTTGAAGCATCTCATGATGATGCCTTCATCCATAGGCTAAATATGTGCCATGAGATTGTGTTCAAAATTCTCAATGCAAATATTTTGAAGGCCTTCTGGAACAATGTTTCCCAAGGCGTAATCCGAGGCAATCCCTAGAGCATCCAGAATTGCTGCAAAGTCCACAAGACTGCCATCCCCATCCAACCATGGCCTCATCCTCCAAAGATACAGACTTTTCGGGCAGTTAACCGAGCATGAAGGTTGTCTTTCCTGGCTTTGACCTGATTTTGCAAGGTCTGCAGATTCAACTGATTTCCAATATATCACTACATGAAATGTCTAATTAGGCTAGAATCAAATTGAAGATGTCATATCAAACTACGGATTAACAGTCAAAAGGCTATGGGTTATGGGGTATGAGGGGTTTATGGGTTATGGGGTGAAATTTGCTGCAGACCAACTCGGTAAATTGAAAATTCTATGGGGTATCAGAGGTTATGGGGTGCTAGGGATATGGGTCAGGAGGGATTCAACTGTATATATACTACCTTAGAAGGTAAATAATGGAATAATTAATTATTCAGGGATATTGCCAGCAAGAGGAAAATCGAGGTTAATTAGCCATATTAGGAATGATGTGAGCCAGGTCATTTCACCGTTTTTCTCTGATACGCAGACTCAAGTATTCTAAATGACCTTTTGCCCTTTGGATCTTGTTCATACTTTGGTCAAATCAAGTCTACTTACATACTATTCGAACAAATCAAACACCTCTGGAGGATTTCAAAGTAACACTGTCCATTCTATGGGTATCTCAAGCCTATAGTTCTCTTTGTATATGTCTACATATTTAGGGTGATGGTTGAGCCCGTCCGATCGTCGTAACCTATAACGAGGACATCTGAACATTCCTAAGAAAGAGTAGAGAGGACAGGAATCGCACCTTGAATCCGATCTTGCGCAGTTTATCGGCGTCGACAAGGAGCCGCCCATCAAAGACAAAGGCGGGCTTATTCATGTTCTCATAAACAGCCTCCCAATCGATCTCGGTAAACTCCTTCCATTCAGTTGCGATAACTACAGCCTCGGCATCTTTGCACGCTTCCAGTGCGGATTTGCAGATCGTCACCTGCTTCTTGACTACAAAGATCGGCGCGTCATCAATCAGGAAGGTGGGAAGGTAGAGAATGGAAGATGGAAGACGCACTGTCGTCGAGAGGAACCAAGGGACTTGCCTCCTGGAGATCAGTCCAGATCTGGGAGTGCTCGACTTTGGGATCGTAGATATTGATAAGAGCACGCTCTGCCTGGAAATCCCTAATGAGCGTGATCGCAGCAGACTCCCTCGTGTCGCCAGTGTCCGCCTTAAAGGCGAAGCCCAGAACCGCGATACGCTAGATAACGAATCGCCGATCACAAATCAGTAAAAAAGCATTGCGCGACGATCAACGAAAGATAGGCACATACCTTACCAGTGATAGTATTGAACAGCGTATCAACAACACGCTTCGAGAACCGACGTTTCTGGTACTCATTCATCTCAACGACCTGACGCCAGTATGCCGCAACCTCGGGGAGATGGCAGCTCTCGGCGAGATACACGAGGTTGAGTATATCTTTCTGGAAGCACGAGCCACCAAAACCGACGGAGGCTTTGAGGAATTTGGGGCCAACGCGAGAGTCGTACCCGATCGCATGGGCAACTTCGTCAATGTTGGCACCAGTGGCTTCACAGATGGCGGAGAGAGCGTTGACGGATGAGATGCGTTGGGCGAGCATGGCGTTTGCCGCGAGTTTGGAGAGTTCGGAGGACCAAAGGCCGACGGTAAGGATGCGGTCGGTGCTAAAGAGTTTATCGGTATATCGATTTTGGACATATCAATAAAGAGACAACTCACGGAACCCAGTTCGCATAAACAGAAACTAAGGCATCGCTAGCATCCCTGCCCTCGGGAGTTTGGAGGGAACCGATGAGGACACGGTCGGGGTTGAAGAGATCACTAATCGCGGTACCTTCGGCCAAGAACTCAGGGTTGGAGAGGATATCGAAGCGGCAATTAGGCTTCGAGTTTGCCTGGAGGATCGTGCGCATCGACTCGGCAGTGCGGCATGGGACAGTCGATTTTTCGACAACTATCTTGGAAGAAGTGGCAACAGTTGCGATACGCCTCGTCGCAAGCTCGACGTAGCTGGAAACAAAGTCAAATCAGCATTGAGAGAAGGAGGTAGAACAGGATGTATTTCGATGGGCATTTGATCATGATAGACTTACTTAAGGTCTGCAGCACTACCTGCGCCGACACCCGACTTCTTTGTTGGGGTGTTGACACTGACGAAGATGAGATCGGCCTCCTCGATGCCGCGGTCGACGTCGGTGGAGAAAAACAGGTTTTTGCCCCGCGCTTGGCGCACGACATCTTCGAGGCCAGGCTCGTAGATGGGCAGCTTGAAGTCAGGCGAGTTCCAAGCGGCGATGCGTGTCGCGTTGAGATCAACGATAGTGACCCTGATATGGGGGCATTTCAGGGCGATTACAGCGCAGGTCGGACCACCTGAGAGCGTGATTCCAACATCAGATAAAAAGGCGCGTATTACGATGAGTAGAAATGACATACCGACATATCCAGCACCAACTGCAAGCAAAGTCAATTCAGTATTATTTATCAAGGGCTAAAGAGATACTGACTGCAGCAGATCTTAGTAACCTTGACGGGGGCCATTCAAGCGAGGGTATGGAATGAAGGAGAGGAGAGGAGAGAGGGACGTAGACTATACACGAGGAGATGTAAAAGTTTAAAATGAGTGTCACGGTCTTGAAGTAAATTGGCGGCCATGCTTGCCGTCAGCGATTTCTCCGGTCTTTCATTTGTGCGCAGCGGAGCAATTTTTCTTCCCTTTCTCATTTATAGAGCTACATGAATCGATGCAAGGTCGTCTACCAACTGTATTCATTGTTCGAGCATATGTTCTACAACCTTTGTAGGCTATGTGTGGCAGCTGACTGACTCTAGAATGGCGCCAGCCTTGGCAAGGATACATCCATGCCTATTCAACAGACGTCTCACGACGCTAGAAGCGTTGCTGACCCCGAGTACATACCGTATTCTGCAAGGCTTCTGGATCTAGATCTCTCTCCTTCAACTCAACGTTCGTTCACCCAATATATTCTTGTCCAACTTGAAGACTTCGTCAGCACTCAAGTGATCAATGAGCGTTGAGATTTCATGTTATTTTCCGTCTAAGTAAGTATTGAGGGACGATCGTCGAGTTCGGGACCCTTTTTCGGGCGCGAAGGTGCCGCGAATCTGTCAGACATTTATCAACTGACCCGAGTGCGCGCCACATCCGCAGTACGTCGTTACAGAACCACTACAATATCATTGCACTGGTCACTCATTCAACAATCTCTCGAATATCTCAACGGAAATCTCATCTTCATCCTCGGTTCTGCTCTTCTCCTTGCCTTTTCGCATCATCTCCCGAAACTCCCCAGGAGAAAACGAAACATCATTCGCCAGCGTATCCGCCTGGAAATCGTTCGTAAGCGCCATGCTCAATCGACGATTGACTTCCTGGACAGGCGGACGTTCCGCCGGTCGAGCAACCCAGCACGCTTCCATCAAAGACCAAATATCCTCAGTCAACCCCCAGACATTCCAGCTAGAGCTTGAGACGGGCGGCTGCATTGGTCGCATACCAGTGGAAACGTGCTTCACGATGGCTGCTTCACGCGCGAGGTGCGCGTACGGTAGTTCTCCTGCAAAGACCTTGTTTTCACTATGAGAGGGAAAAAATTGACTACGGGGTAAAGCTCAACGCACCTCGTAAGCGACACAAGCCCATGCCCATATATCGCTCGCGCGCGTGTTGCGTATCTCGTCACTTTCGGGACCAAATAATTCAGGTGCCTGTCACCTGGTTTTTCCTCCTTTCGACACTGTCGCGGACAACGAAGTCCATGAAATAATCGTTTTGTCCGAGATCGAGGAGATTCCAAAGTCTGCAAGGCGAGCCCTGCCTGCTTTGTTCACGAGGATGTTAGCCTTTTTTGTGAAGTTACGATCAGTATATAATGTCGGAATGGCAGGCGAACTCACCCTCCTCGTGTCCCCGTGTATAACTCCATTCTCGTGTAGATACTCTAGCCCTTGGGCGATGTCATATACCTGATGGTCTAGCAGTTAATTCTAGATAGTTTGATAAAAACACGAGCGCGTACCAGCACAACACGATCCATCTGATTCCGTTCCGAGATCTATTCATAGATGGATAGATGGAGGTCTTTCCTCGCGTTTTTTTGTTCCTCAAAATCATCGATTGGTTTGTCTGTGTGTTATACTGTTTGCTACTGCCTTACTTCGTGCGTCATCAACGTTGACAGATGATCTGTCAACGTCGTTTGGCGCTGTCTCCGGCGCTGTCAACACTGCTCCCCGTCATCAGACAGCACCGATGACTCTTTGCTCATTGTTTCCAACGATGAGCTCAAATATATTCCTAGAAATATGTAGAAATTCAGAAAAAAAATAAAAAAAATATATATCTACATTGGCCCGCGCCGCCTCTGCAGCGCCTTTATCTTTGCATCAACAGCTCATGTTATCAACAGGTATCCCATACATAATTACAGCATCTTGTATGGTCGCTATGCAGTGGTGTACATAGCTAATGTAGTCAAGTTCCAAGAATAGTCATTTCTGGTATAATACCCCCATCACATATTCTTTATCTTTCCTTAGTATACAATGGCATACCATACAGTAGCCCAATCTATGTGGTCCAGTTTCTGTACAAATTGCTGAAGAGTTTAACATTAGTATAGCACAGCATCTGTTTACTGAACATGATTCAGTACATTTTCGTAGTATATTATGGTACTTACTATTAATATACAAGTCATGTGTTACATATAAAACATAATGATTGTGATTATGTTGGTGGTAACCAGGAATTTGTGTATACAACAATCATTCTTTGATCACTATCAGGCATAAGTAGATCTCGGATATGCCATGCTTGCAATGACCCATACCTACTCATCCAAGATACTCACCAATATCACCATTCTCCATCGATGGAGCGACAAATGAAACTCTTCCAATATGAGAATACACACCATAAAACGGTAGAAGATTGGGGTGGTGTAGTTGACTCCAGAGTATCGCTTCTCTGGAGAACACTTATCAAGACGTCAACTATCGATGGAAGCCCATAGCGTTGATGCTTACTTTCTTAAATGACCCATATCTGTACTCTTGTACAGCCTGATTGTTTTAATGCAAACCTCTCGACCACGAAAGTCCCCTTTGTATATGTCAGCAAACCCTCCTGACCTTTCTGAGGTTTTAGAAATGGTAACGTTAGTTAATTCATTTGAAGCTGGGTAGAGTCCTGAGGCAGCTGCGAGCCTCTGCGTAGCGACGATGAGATGCCTCTCAAACTTTGGCGGGGGCTCGTCTACGATATCTTAGAGCTAATACTAAAGTAGTCAAGCTGGTGTTAACATCATGAGCAAAATTGCTTGCCCGTTGGAATAGATCTATCAGCTTTTGAGCATTGTCTCGACAGTCATAGAGCTTTTTATATTCCTCTCTGTTTCCAAAGAGGGCTCTCAGGCGGTTGACCAGAGCTTTAATCTGTCGGTGGTGGTCATTTGAACCCAAAGAACTCATATTGTATGAAAAAATAAAAACCTTGCATTCGCCATGGAGAATGGGGCTAAGAGGGACAAAGGAGGGTTCAGATCGAATGTTCGCTTCGATGGCAGGATGATTGCTGTCCTGCGAGTGGGGCTGGAGTATTTTGGTGGCGAACCTCGTCTTCTTCACCATGAGTGGGGTTCAGCAAGACAGGGGAAGGTGCGGGGGCAGCAAGTTGTGCGCCACGGTGGAGTTCAGGTTGGACACTGTCCGTGTTGGTTAGATTCATGCCAGATGGTCCCGCACGACTGTTATCATGTTGAGTTTCACGATCCCTTGGATGGCTGTCCGAAGCATGGCGACGCCTATTTCTGTCGTTAGGCGCAGGCCCGTCAAGATCTTCATCCTCATCCCCATCACCCGATGCTTTCCGCCGTGGGCGCTTCAAGGGCCGAAGCTTGCCCAACGCCGAAGGCGACCTTCTCGCTGTGAATGATGGCTGTGTGTACTCGTGAGGTCATATGGGAGGGTCAATATCAGGAATATCAGGAATCGGTACCGTTGAAGTTCCGGTTGTAAATCCACTCGGTGAGCGAGACCGTCTTGGTGAGCGAGACCGTCTTGGTGAGCGAGACCGTCTTGGTGAGCGAGACCGTCTTGGTGAGCAAGACCGTCTTGGTGAGCAAGACCGTCTTGGTGAGCAAGACCGTCTTGGTGAGCGAGCAATCCCAAAACTAGCTGCCGGACCCACCGCCCACACACCTTTTGATCCCACATCGCCAAGACCGTCGTAGAGGGATTTCGAGAGAGGCTCCACGAGATCAATACTCGTGCCGCCTTTTGATACCGGGCCAGACGAGGTGGACCTCATAAAAGGGTATGACACGGGATCCACGCGAGAGGTAAGATCCTTAAAAATCAGAGCTCTAACCTGCTAGTGATGTCATTTGAATTTATAGAAACATACGAACCCTGTATTCGTCATCGGGAGTGAGGCTAAGAGGGACAAAGGAGGTTTCGGGCTGAACGCTGGCTTGAATGTCAGGAGGATTGCGACTAGATGATCCTGCGAGTGTATCTTGGCGGCGAACCTTGTCTTCGTCACCAGGGGTGGGGTTCAACAAGACGGAGGAAGGCACGGGGGCAGCAGCTTGTGCACCGCGGTGGGGTTCAGGTTGTACACTGTCCGTGTTGGTTAAATTCATGCCGGATGGTCCCGCACGACTGTTATCATATCGAGCTTCACTCTCCTTGTGATGGCTAACCAAAATATAACGACCCGTATTTATATCTCGCCCAATGCCGTTGAGCATGGGGGCTTCAAGTCCTGAAGCTTGCCTAACGCAGAAGGCAACCCTCCCGCTGTAGCTGATGACTGTGTGTCCTCAGAAGACTGTTTTGCAGCGCCAATTGGACCGAGCGACTGTGAAGAGGGATTCTCGATCATATGAGTATGACGCTTAGCATCAGAAGAGCACTGATTTGACACTGGAAAGTCATGTTCAAGCAAGCGCGTGCATCCAGGCTCGATATTGTCGAAGACGGGTGTTGGAGCATCATTATCCGAGTCCTCGGGCTCCGCAAGAGGAACACTTGTGGCATCTTTTGATGTCGGCGCAGGCACAAACTTCAAGGAGTCTTCAGAAGGGAAAGTCACGGAGTAGTCATCTAAACAGGTGAAGGGATTCTTTGGGGAAGAATCGACAAAGTCTTTGAAGCAGCCTGCAGTGTAAGTCCGGCATTTTCATCGAGAAACAAATTGGATGTTGAAGGAAGATCAGTGTGAGAAGACTCATCCCATAGAAATGGTAATCCAGACCTAGACGATTGGAATAACTTTTGACGTTTCCGACTGATTTGGCGGTGTCCGCATTGTTTTTAACCAGAGTATGGTCCGGTGACTTCCACGAAATGTACTGATAACTCTCCTTCAGCGTGGAATAATCTAATGCTTTGGGTTCTGTACGGGTAATTCTACTGATTAGCGGATGTTGAAGGTGGGCATTGTGCGGATAGATAATGTGATTATCGCAGGACCAAGGCTTGACGAGACGATGTCTTTGACAATTCAAAGGACAACGTCCAAGAAAGTGCAGTAATTCTCTCACCTATAGGGTCATCACTTGGTCGTGGACTGGATTGATGCAGGTCAAGCCCCTCAGGGATGATGAGAGTCGATGTCAAGTTGAATCATGGTCGGCAGGCGCCTGGTCAGTACGATTATGATGAAAGCTATGTACTGTTCGACCGGCCCGGGACACAGCTACATCAGGAACCATTGCAATTGCTGTGAACAGCTGGGAAATTCCACGGGTGCCCAGATATACGCAGGTGAATCAGATAGGACAATAAGGTCAATCACCGGACTCGACCCCCCATCTACTACTTGCAATCCATCTCATAAGGACCTAGCCTGAACCCATGCGGCGCACAAGGTCTGTTACTCCAACGAGCTGCATAGTGACGGGTTTGAGTAGGACTTGTACTGATAGTCAGCAGGTTGTCCTCTCGCGCAACGACTCACTACACTGGTCCTACAGCGTCCGTCACCTCAGAAACATCCGAAGCGCGCGAAAGAGAACACATGCTTTCTGATGAGGAGCAGCGTGACAAAACCTTCCGAGAGAGCCTGGATCACTATCGGCGCAAATTTTTAGATGAGTTCCGGTCAATGACAGCGGGAACACGGCATAGCGAATTTGATCGTACAGTGGAAGACTACAGTGATATCTTCACCAGAAATCTCCTCCGGCAGAGAGAGCTGTATAAAGAAACTGACGTACTTCAAGAGGAGAGATTTCAAAAGGCTGATGCAGCGCGGGAAGCCGTATTTGCTGAGGGACAGAAAGACCGTATGCGCGCTTTCGAAATCGAACAGGAAATGCGTGGTAAGCGAGCGGAGTGGTACAATGCAGCGCGGCAGGGTCTCCTAGGTGAGGGCCGTCAGAGACTGAAAAACAAATGTGCCGCTCTCGATTCTGCCTTGGTGGCTCAATTTGACAGACTCATGAAAAGCCCGAAGGTTGTGCCAAGCAGCCGTGACAGTGTGAGCGTGTTTGTGACCTGAATGTTCTCGTCCTCCATCTCATTCATGGTCTAGGGAACATCCTGAGCAAAACTTTACCTCGTCACCACCTTCGTCGGTACCTACGAGTAGGACTCCTTCCCCAACTCGTGTCACCGAGATACAGCCGGCGTTGGAGAGCATTGATCAATTAGACGACGACAGTTTTGACTTATCATACCCCCTGCAATGGCCTTCAGAGTCGTTTGGCCCTACTCTTAGATTTCTCCTTGAATCCTCAAAGCAGTCAACTCCTACCAAATCTAATGATCAGCAGGCCCAATCGCTCCATTCTCCCACCGAACCAGACCAAGTTTTGGACGACAATGATTACGCATCCTTTACGCGCTCCCAAAAGCAGCGGCAAGAAACATTCTTGAAGGATGAGCGTGATAGAGAGCATCGATTTCAACGGTTACAAGCCACGTGGGACGCCGAGGAGTTGAATCGCAGCGCTATCTTTGGGCGACGAATGGAGCAATGGTGTCGAACGTCGCTCTTTTCGGAGAAGTTACGGACAAATGAATTTCATGGTCGAGAAAAAGAACGCTTGAGGGGAAACACCCGGCGTTCAACTGCCTTCAAGACTGCCCAGGAACAGTATTCCCAGGTACCCAACATGTTACTGTCGCACATTGTTAAACAGGCGGAGGCGGAGGCAGATCTAGAGGACATTTGGTTTGAAAGTCAGAAGACCGTAATACTCACATCTTACATGAATCAGGCCAATCAACTCGCTGATGCAAGCTACCACCAACCCACATCTTCTTCCTATGCTGCGATGTTCTTAAGTTGGCTACTAGATTCTATCCGACGAGTCACGGGACGTATTTCAGTGTATGAAGGCCAGACCAATGAAGACCGAACCGATGAAGACCAGACCAGTGAAGGCCCTGAACGCGTTACAGTAGTAGTAGGCAAACAATTTGACCCAATTGGCGTAGAATGTGCCAGCTCCACATCGGGCGGAAGGACCCCTACTATCGATGAGACTTTTGTGAGTCATTCGAGCCATTCACTTGAGCTTCCTTTGGACACTAAGCATAGGCATAGAGACCATCTTTGGTGCTCGGAGCAGGTCCATTGATCCAAAGGGTGCTTCCAATACCACATAAGGATGGAGTCGGAGATACCCATCGGCAACGCAATGCTGGGCAAAGGAGAATGCAGAGAGAGTTCGAGGAGTCTCAGGAGCTGAGAGCCAAAACTTTCGAGAAAGGCGCAAATGAACGGAACCGCATTCACACAATTAACGAGGCAAAACGTGGGGACGAGTTTGTGAAGGCCCAACAAAAACGCAAAGAAGACTTTAACGAGGCCGAGCAATCGCGCGAGTCCGCGTTCCAGGAGGCCCAGCGGCGTCGTGAATCTGAATTTCAGGCCAATGAACGTAAACGGGAAGAGGACTTTCACCGAGATGAGATGGAACGAAATGCTCAAACAAGGAAGGCGCAAGAAGATCGAGAGGAACGATTTCAGTCGACGATGTTAACGCTGCAAAGGAATTGTGTTGAGGCCACGAAACGGCGATTGGAGGGATTAGAAGCGTGGGTACAGGAGTTGATGATGATTAGAGAACAAGGACAGGAAGGCTCCATGTAGATTGATGGAGCGTTCCATGATTTGCGTCGGAGTGGCCCGACGTCGAAAGTACTCCCCATTTGCCTCTAGAGATTCCCGTGCCGTTTGTGATTATATGAGTCTCGATCTCTACTTGCATATACCCTCCGTTTGCCATATATTTTTACCCTGGTCGCAAGCAATTGACTTGCAATCATCATAACCGGCTTCAATATAAACAAGTGTCGAGGTCTTAAACTATCACAAGACGTGATTTCGTCAGACACCCGGAATCTTGGTCGCTTCAAATCGGAATCAACAACCATGCTTTTCTTTCGCAAGAAAATAGCGAAGAGGAAAATTTTGAGGAAGGCACGACGCATCGTCAGTCTGACGCTTCGCTAATATGCGTTGATCATATCGCATTGCTTGTCGACTACGGCAATGAAACGGGAAAAAAACAATATCAAAGCATGGCTGTTATACAGTTCCGGGCATCAGCACATTGAGGTCCTTCTCAAACTCTGCCCACTCCCTTCTGGCTGCCTCGACTCGCTGCAAGGAACGAGGTTCGAACACGGCCGGGAATTCAAGTGGTGAGTTAGTAAGCTTTATATATCCAGCATCGTAATCAGCATGATCGAACAAGAAAGACCTCTATACCTACATCTCCGCGGAATCCCGCATCACTGTCGTCGTATTGGAATATTTGGCCAGTATTAGTATCAACTTCGTTCGGAGCACGGATATTAAATGTCCATAGCATCGTGGCAATATCGATCCATAAGGATCTTTCGGCAAATGGAACACCCGGACATACTGTAAGGCTGATGAGGAACCTTACTGGACCAAATTGCACGGGAAGATGCTGACCACGTCGACCAAAGCCAAAGACACTTGTCTCGTAATCTGGCTTTAGATTACCTCCAGAGTCGAGGAAACGTTCAGGCATGAATCGATCGTGGTCCACAAATTTTGACTGGTCATGCTCCATTGCCCTGATGGAGATCAGTCTGTTATATATCACTAGTAAGCAGTTGATAAGTTTACTGACCATATAACGGGAAAGATAATACTATCCTTGGGAATAAAGTACTCTTGTCCGTTATACTTAATCGTATCCTCGGCGATAGATGAATGGGGTATACCAAACCTAGCTACACTTACAAGTTAGTCTCTTGAACATGTATCTTGAACTCATTCTCGACCATGCCTGCAGGGCGCCAACGGAGGGTCTCTGTCAAAACGGGACATCATTAAAGGATCGAAGTAAAGAGATTAACAACGTACCTCGAACAATAGCCTCTATATAAGGAAGGAAAGGTCTATCTTTAAAGGACGGCAAGCGATCAGGTCCTACGACATTGTCAAGCTCTTTCTGTGCTGTAGCAATCCATTCGGGATAACGAATGCAAGCAAGCACGAAGGTCTGGAGAGCTGTTGCGGTCTGACATGACATAAGATTTCAGCCAACCAAAGAGTATGCTTAAAGCGTATACCGTTTCAATGGCGGCCTACAGGTTGGGTCAGTTACAACGAAAGCCTTATAATAGGACATAATGGTGGGCTCAACACGGCTCACCCCTGCAAATTGTCTCATCAATCGACGCTGATCTTTTTGAGCTTGGTCCTTGCTCACGAAGGTAGCAGCCCATCTGTGAGCCATATCATGGGTAAACTTTCAAGTGAATTTGACCAGAAGGACGTACGTGTCCATACCAGACGCATTGCGTCTCATAGCATGATCTATGAGTCTCTCGTAGATTGCATCATGTCGCTGCCGAAATGACCGTGCACGGATCCGCCATAACATCGGACCAGGTATCAAGTCCAGGAAGGGGAGAAAATTAGTGATACTGGCAGTAGGGACCGCAAGGTGGGTTATTTCATCGAGAACCTGCTCATTAATGATTATTACAGCATTCCACAGAACAATACACTCACGGCAAGAAGCTCCCGGAGTTCCGGCTCGTGTCCTGTTGGACAGTGAAGGCCAAATGCCGCTGTAAGCACGGTACTTGATGCAACTCTGAGGAATACAATGAAAAGCCTTCAATGGGAATAAACAAGGCAGGCACCTTTCAATGTGATGACACCAGTTTTTCCCGCCATCGTCGAGGAGACGCTGGACATTCAGAACAGCTTCAAATTCTTGAAGCAATTCTGTTTTCCCCGTCCTTACAACAGACATGACGTTATTTGTCAGTTTTCGACCTAGCAAGTGCGCGTCGGAGTACTCCTCGCCTAAAGCCCAGAAATCATTCATAGGATCGACGTGTTTGCGCTGGTATTATCGGTCATTGAGAGCTCAGCAGGACAATGGTGAAGAATGATCTACCAGATAATATAGATTTGGTCGCCCCGAGTGCTTGACGGAATGTTTCTCTAGTAGGGTCTTGGCCAAATCCATGTTCCCAATCAAAATTATGGTCTGTTAAGATGTCAAGCCAGAGAGAAAACTTGGATATAGAACACCTACAGAGCCAGCCAAGTTTAGTGATACAAGACCCCCATACTGCTCGAGGAGGCTTCTGAAGTATGTTGCAAGGTGCTGTTAAGTGTTACAGTGTCTCATCGATTCTCAAATTCAATCTGAGTGGATAACAGAAGGCACACCTTGCTGGGCACTTGCAGGAGATTCCCAAGCAGTGGAATTCCGGCTGGGCCCGGAGGCAAGATACGACCGGCCTTCGAGCAGCGCCGGGGGTACAGGCTCCAAAGTGCAACGAGAATGATACTGATAGCTGTGGCAGTCAATTGGCTGGCGCTCAACATGTTGATGCGAAATGTGTTGGAAGATTAAACCTATACGATACAGACAGATATAGTAAGTCCTCAGTCTCTGGATAATCGACTCTATTCGGTTCCTACCTATACGATACAGATATAGTAAGTCTAGGTGTGGTGTAAGTATTTATTTCTGTCGTATAAGTAAGTGTTTCTAACTCACCCTCAGTCTCTTGATAATTGACTGAGGGTTCCTGGATCGTCTCGTACTATATAAATATATGTTTGTCCATTGTCCCTAAGACAAAGAGGCCGAGGGGGCCAGGTCAAAGGGGGTCCAGGTTCAGGTGTGGTCCTGAGTCCTTTGTATTCCGTCGGTCTGTGCGTTCTCGTGATCCATGCTCACGGTGTTATCCCGATCGGATCTCAACACTCCTCATCGTCGTTTGTCACACTCCTCCTCGCGTGGAATCCGTCATCGCAAGGAGTGCTCGTAGCTTTGAGAATTGAGGGGCGTGCAATGCTTTGGTGAATATGTCGGCTACATTATCTTTGGTATTGATGTATCGAATGGTGATCTCTTTTGATGTGACGCGTTCGCATAAAAAGTGGTACTTGATGTCGACGTGTTTGATGTGTTGGTGTAGCATTGGATCCTCGGACAGGTTTATGGCCGAGTTATTGTCACATAGTAGGGTTGTCAGTCCTGGGGGGGGGTGTATTTGATTGCTGTTATTAGCGCTTGCAACCAAATGCATTCCTGGGTGGCTTCAAAAGCAGCCATATACTCTGCTTCACAGGAAGATGCTGCAACAGTCCATTGTTTTTGTGTGGACCATGAGATAATGCCCAAGCCTAGAGTCCATGCATACCCTCCAATGCTCCTAGTGTCCAGACAATTTGCCCAATCCAAGTCAGTGAAGCCTAGCTTTATCAGTTGTTTCCCTCCAAGGGATAGCCCTTGTGTGCATGTGCCTTTTAGGTAATGAAGGGTCCTGATAATGGCAGCATTCCAGTGGGTCTGAGTGTAGCAATCAAGGTATTGCAAGAGCTGTTGTACAGTGTATTGGATGTCTGGATGTGTAGAGACTGCTGGCCACAACAGGCCTCCTACTAGGTGACAGTAAGGAATATGTGCAATTTTCTCTTGCTCATCAGGGGAAAGCATGGTT
>JAGGAV010008095.1:2979-17149 GCA_017657295.1 Termitomyces sp. DKA64 | reverse complement strand
ATACCATCTTTCATCATTTTGTCCTCTCGCTTTTTTGTCCTTTTTTACTGTCGACATGCCGTGACATTATCTACGTCTCGCACTAGCTTTGAATGTGCCTGAACGTTAAACTACGCGGCCAGAACGATTGTTCGCCCTCGCAGATCGCTTACCCTTCGCATGTTCCAGGGATGGCGTTTTGAAGGGGCCGCATAGTCCATCAGCCTGTCTATATATACTTGTTGCTACGAGAAATGTCTTTGAGTTCGAATTGAATACATTACACATATCGCGAACCCGAGTGATTACGTATGTTAGAACAACTCGTGGTCCGGTGACACAGTTCTTTGTTCGCCTTGATATCTGATACGTAGCCTGCCGGACAGGCGTTTATATCGACCATTTAACATATCTATACTACTATCTTGACTACTATACGACATCCATGTCCCACCCGATGCCATCGGCTGTTTCTCGCACGAACAGTGGAGGTTACAAGACCTCCGGAGGAACTCTCTACGTGTCCAAGCCGTATCGATCCAGGTCTTCCAAGAAATTACGCGCGTTGATCACCTTTGCGCCCCGTAAATCTCATTTCGATAGTACGAACCAGTTATCTGGTGAAAATGAGTTTCGAGTGGGTTTGTTACCTTGTCTTTGCGTTCAATTTGTGCCACAATTATCATAGGGCTTCTTTTCATTATTTTGGGTATCCATATTTATCTTCACTGTGCGTGTATACGTGCGCGGCATCGAGTCCGACGGTCGTCCTCTCAATCTTGCTTTTGCGACCATGTTCTCACAAGATTTGTTGACACTTGCTATTAGCGATGCGGTCCTGGTCCTAAGCACAAGTCTCTGCGTCCCCTTTGCATTCTCTCTACATAGGCGGTGGATCAACTACTATTGGACCGGCTTAATTATACAACATATCTATCAAACCTCAGTTCTTGTTGCTGCGATCATATGGACGTTCAACCGGTGAGTCAGACAGTTGTATATGTCTCTAACACTGACATTGCATTGTAGGAAATGGCCTTGGGTCCAGTCCGGCTTCTTGACTCTGCATTCGCTCGTAAGCTATGCGTCCATATGGTCATGTCACAACGCTCAAGTCAACTTTAGGTTATGATCATGAAGATGCACTCTTACATGTCTGTCAATGGCCATCTTCAACGATCTGAAATGCAAAGTGAAATGGCGCTAGAAAAACTTAGCCAGGCGACCGACTCCGTTGGTGGCTGGGAAGCTGCCTTGAGGGATGCAAAGGTTCACCGACTGGAGGCAGAGGCTATGGCAAACACTGGTGTCATATCTCCTGAGGGTACACTCACAGCAGGGACTCCCGATGTTCCTGAGGACTCGACATCATCCTACACTGACGTAGCTACTGCGAATGCTCTCCGTCGACGTCTTGCTAAAGTATCGCAAACTACCGAGGACAATATGTTGGTCGCAGAAATCCGGACAGAAAAGACACCCGCTACGCATCCGGATGCTCACTTCGTGCCTCACGTGTTGGTCGATCACCCGGATGAACAGGTCGCTGAGCTGGCGAGGGAATACTCTGATCTACAAAGCGAGCTAACGAGCCCTGGACCGCTCTATGTGACATGGCCCAATAATATCACGTTCAAGGATTTCGCTATTTACCAACTCATCCCGACTCTTGTTTACGAGCTGGAATATCCACGAACAGAAAGGTTTGACCAAAGTCTGCTGAGCCTAAGTTCTGCTGATGACGTCACGGCGCAGGATCCGACCGATCTACATCTTCGAGAAAACCGTGAGTTCGTAATTTCGTCGGCTGGCTTTGATTGAAAAACGTAGTTCAGGCTGCCACGTTCGGCACATTCGCGCTTCTTTACACCGTGACGGAAACTTTCATATTACCCTACACACCTACACATAATTCATCAATTTTACGTCTGTTGCTTGATCTTGCATTACCCTTTATGATTGCGTATCTTCTTCTTTTCTTCATTATCTTCGGTCAGTTGCCTTTGCCTTCGTTGGCAGCTTATGATGCCTAACTCCCCGTAGAGTGCATATGTAATGCATTCGCGGAACTCTCTTTGTGAGCTGATATCAATTCTACGTAGCACGGTTTTAACTGATCAGGACTGCGATTAGCTTTGCCGATCGCCAATTTTACGAAGATTGGGTAAGTTCTAGGTTTTAGCTTGCTTTTCCTCTTTATTGATGAAAGACAATAGTATGGGCGCTCCTGAACATTATGGGTCGTTGACATTAACTTGATAACTTGAGGTGGAATTCGACGTCATGGGACGAGTTTTCCAGAAAATGGAACAAGCCTGTGCACACATTCCTCTTGCGGCATGTCTATGCCCCTACTATCCTAGGTTGTGGCGTGTCGAAGACATGGGCTATGTTTTTGACATTCCTGCTTAGTGCTAGTGTTCACGAACTCGTCATGGTCATCGTGACGAAGAAGTTCAGGTGGGTTAAAATAATCATACAATTGATCAACTTCACAAATGTTCATGCTCTTTATAGGTTCTATCTTTTTGTCCTTCAGGTGAGTCCGGTTCCTTGATCCCTAGAAGCACAGAGTCTCCTGACTTGTTATTTTGGCAGATTGTGCAATTGCCGATGATTTTCATCAGTCGTATACCGGCTGTGAAGCGCAATAGACCACTAGGTAACATTGTATTTTGGCTTGGTTTGTATGCTGGCTTTCCTTTGCTATGTGTTGCATATGTCGCCTATTGAGTTATCCTTATTCAAATATCGACTTAACTGATTAGCATATCTCATCTCAACCGCGTTAGTTTTAATAATGTAGAATATCATTTATAAAGACGTATAGTGAGAACCAAGGTATGTGGTGCAATGGATATATATTACAATGGGTTAGACAAGACAGGTACTACACGACGCCCAACTTGCCCAACGCAACAGCTGTCGCGCGCCTCCGCTTATTACCCCTCCTGATTTCATTCAAGTCACTATCGATATCGGCATCTTTACAAGCACCCAGTTGGAACAAGCTCTTTCCCAATTGCCCAAAGACATGCTGCCCTCCCCCGCCATTGCCTTTGGGCCTACGCCTGCCCCCTGCCCCACCTGTACCGCCACCTTGGGAGGTAGTAGGTGCAGTAGAGCTTGTCAGAGGTAGCGGAAAGGGTGAAGGCAGCTCGTCGACGGAGAGGGAGTGTGGATTGAGAAAGGGCCCTGAGGTGATTGGAAGCGAGGATATTAGGCCAGCTTGAGCAGCGGAGGAAGTAGCTGATCCAAGAGGTGTAGGTGGTGGGGATGTGCCAAGTTTATTTCTTAGTTTGCGGGTGATATGCTGGCGCGACGAGGCGTCCATTGCGGCATCTGGAAACACTATCTTTATACAGATAGAAAGGGAAAGATAACAACCTGCCTGTTGTGCCCTCGCCCTCCTTCTCTTCACGAGCGCGCCTCCGTCTCTCTTCGATGCCCTCCAATAGGCGCTCCCTCACACGCTCGCGTCCCTTCCGCCATTCCTCCTCAACGCGCTCACGCTCCTCATCGTATGCATTCTGTGCACACTCGAGCCCGTGCCGTTCTTCACACTCTGCCTGCGCAAGAAGCGCGCCACGCTCTAGGCTGAGGGGCAAAAGTCGGAGATTATAAAGCGAGACAGTCTCGGGATGCGTGGCTAACTGTGCCATAGTTGTATGAAGAGCAGAAATCGTCTCGTGCACATTTCTGCCGCTGGGATGCAGTTGAGAGGGATACATGTAAACGCGCAAAAAAGAACTCACTCGTCCCGCCGATCACTCATCTCCTTGCCCAATTTCCCAGCCAGCTCTTTCCGTTTTTTCTCTTTCTTCCCATCTTCGATCGTATCTATGTGCTTGTTCAAGACTACGGAACGATTTCAATATGAAACTACGTACTATGATGTGAGATGTGTATCCGTGAACTGCTTGCATGTGTATGATGGCTCTGGTGGGTGTAGATATCGGACGCCGCAGACGCCGGAGGTTTGAAGTGAGAACCCGGGTGCGATGGCTGGATGTGATGGGACGAGGAGGAGTAGGGGAGGGGGAAGACGCCTGGCTGAGGAGGCGGCATGATCGTTTGTTGCTGGCTACTTAGCGAAGGCCTCGGAGGGAAAGGCAGCGGATCAGCGCTGTTCCGATTCCCGATAACGGGACTCTCGTCACCGCCCGCCTAGCTCAATCGGATAGAGCGTCAGACTCTTAATTGGATATAGGCGGTGTGATCTGAAGGCTGCGAGTTCGACCCTCGCGGTGGGCTATTTATATTTTGTTCGGTTCAGAACACACCACTTTCATACATGTACAATGTCAAAGCTCGAGTTCATTCCTTCTTCCGAGGACATCTGAACAGGGTACAATACATTCCTCACAAAATCCTTAATACACACTATACGACCGGACTTTTGAAAACCAGAATGGCCGCTCATTCTTCAACGCAACTGGATTCACATCCCCAGTTTCAAGATCCACAGAGTTGTAGGCCTGGATATTCATCTTGTTCCACCGACCAAGTGGTCGCGAAACGAGGTCAAGCCTCATGATGAATGTGTACCGATTGGCCTCGCTGCCACTGGAGTTGGGTATAGGTGGTGGCAGTAGGTTGTCTGTTGGAAGGGGATACCGACCACTTGCGTCGAGGAGATTGTCGATTTGAATCGTAGTATCAGTTAAGCTCCAGGTTCCTATGTAAAATCCCTGCGGCGATGTGTGAAAACATTTATGGTGTATGACATGGTGAATGACTCACTTTCATACGAAGTGTCGGCTTTAAAAGGGGTATGACTTGTTGCGGCGTGAATTCTTCATTGGCGAGCAAGGAAAGTACTTGTCCGTTAGGGTAGAAGCGGCTGACGCGTTGTTGGATGCCGTCTCAATCACGAAGTCCAGACTACTTACAGGTATCGATGGTAAGTGATCAGATGGTTTATCTATTGACCTACATAAGATTCAGGTATGGATTTTGAGTATGTAACTTACGGTGACCCAGGAGTTCTCACTGAGGCCAGGTCGACTAAAAGAGATAGAGGTCAGCAAGCGTGTTGACTGAATCTACGTCTCCAACCCACACGTAATGGCACGTTGCAATATACACACCATCCAAGCGAACACGAGGATGTTCGATATAGACACGTCTATAGTCATATAGATATCGTTCTAGAATCGAGGTTAATTGCTCATCACGAGTGACTTGTGGGGGAGTATATGTGGCCCCAACCAGCTCTCTGTGGATGATGAGTGATAGCTTTGCACGTTCCATGCTGAGAGAAGTACCTCCAGATCGCCGAATCCAGGGCTATGACGCGTGCCTTGCGGCAGACGGAGGCAAAACGCTCGATCGAAGTAGTGTCAAGCTTCCTAAGGAACATTACCAGAAGTTCTTCAGGAACCATTTGCAGATGCACAGGATCCTCCTCATTCTCAGGTTCGAACGAGAGATCATCCGGGAAACCGGCCAGTATGCTGGCTAGGATCTGGCTCGTGACTCTGACCGCGGAAGCACCGGCACGAGACTTCACAGACAATGAAGTCTGCGCTTTCGACGTTAATTCCTCTACAGATTCGTCGACAGCAGAAGCAGTAAATTTCTGCAACGTATTCCGCTGAGCAGCTGCAATTGAGGTGAGTGCTTCCTCCCGGTGATAAACCTGATCTACGTGCGGGTCCTGCAGAACAAACGAGCGTGATTTAACTCGTGTCTATCAAAAACGAAACGTACCATGCGGAATGCCTGACGGTAGAGAAGGAGGGCATCGTCAAGATCTCCGCTTTGTTCGCGTTCTACCGCACGACGATATACGTTGAGTGCGGAACCGAGCTTCTGAGGAATCGGGGTAGCAGCCAGGTAGATAGACGGAGTGCAGCTGCCGGCTACAACCTGGGACGAGGGGCCTATAGCCTGCGGGAGCGCTGCTGAAATGTCTGGCGCTTCAGCGGCCGCCTTACTCGAACTCTGTTTTACTTCCCCTGCGTCATTTCTAGTAGTATATGTACCAGACTCGGCCCTGGTAGCAGCCTTTCTGCTTCGCAACTCAGCTAACCACTCCTGTCTGAACCTCTCGAGCTCGCTGGGCTCACCCTCGGGAGATATCGAGGAGGTTGTCGATTGCATTGAGATATGGAGAAAGTTATCTGCTAAGTTGGTAATCGACGTATTATATAATTGTCGTCGTCGACGTAAGCGGATAAGTTCTTCTCGCTTACTGTGGTCTCCACGTTCATATCCGTGGTCATTTATTGGCTCCCTCTTCTGCTTCCCACATAAACTTATGGAGAGCAACAAGGACGAAGCTCTCAAGTGTTTCGGTATCGCGAGGAAACACTTCAATGCAGGCAATATACCCTCCGCACGCAAGTTCTGCCATAAGTCGATATCCCTATTCGAAACTTCGGAGGCTCTGAGCCTCCTTGCATCCATCAATGCCGCCCCGGAGGCAGGATCGTCGGCATCTGCATCCACGTCAACAGCTACTGAAGAGCATCCCTCCGCGTCTGGTACAAAGCACAGGCACCCATCAAGCTCGAGTTCGACCCCGAGAAGTAATGGCACAGCAGGCGGCATTGGCGGTGAGAAGAGGGAATACACGACGGAACAGCACGCCGTTGTGAAAAGGGTCCGTTCATGCAAGATTACGGAGTATTACGAGATATTGGCTGTTAAAAAGGACTGTGAAGAGGCAGAAATTAAGAAGGCCTACCGCAAGGTACGTTCCTATGATATTGTATGATGTTGAAGAATTGGTTAACAAGCCTTTCATCTTTCCCATAACAGCTGGCTCTTGCTCTGCATCCAGATAAGAATGGAGCGCCTGGCGCTGACGAAGCGTTCAAACGTAACTATCCACTTCCGTTCCGATAGAAATTGGACATTAACTCTTGCTACAGTGGTTTCGAAAGCATTCCAAGTCCTTTCAGGTGTGTTGACGTCGTTCATACGTCTTTTGGTAGCCACCAATTGAAGTTCCCCATAGATCCTCAGAAACGAGCGGTTTACGACCGCAGTGGTGATGACCCGGAGTCCCGATTTAGTGGAATGGCTTCTCGTTCATCGGGTTTTTCCGCAAGTCCGTTCGGTGGTGGTGGTGGTACCTTTGAAGGTGAAATCAGCCCAGAAGAATTGTTCAATATGTTCTTTAATGGTGGCGGTGGAAACACGTTCGGCACCGGTTTTGGTGGTGGTCCAGGTGAGTTCATATGGTGGAAATCAATGATCGTATGTTAAAATGAATGGCCTTTAGTGTTCACTGCATCGTTCGGACCTGGAGGCTTTCGAACGACTCGTATGGGTCGCCAGACACATCACCAACAAGGCGCTGCAGACCAACGGTCATTACTCATTCAGCTCATGCCTCTATTGATTCTGTTCGCGTTTTCATTATTATCTGCACTTCCTAACATGTTCGGCACAGCACCCGTGCCAGATCCCCGATTCTCTTTCCAACCTTCGGCAAGGTACAATCTCGCGAGACAGACTGGTAACATCGGGGTCCAATATCACGTCAACAAGGCGGAATTTTTGGGCCACCCAGTTATTGGTGCCGAACTTGCACGGGAAGGGGATGCTGGACAATCTTCAGGCAAGGCTGGAAAGCGGGGACCGGCTGTGACGAAGTTTGAGAAGACGGTGGATCATGCTTACACTCAAGATCTCTATGTTCAATGTCAGCGAGGGATGGATCGCATAGAACGAGCAAAAGAACAGGAAATTGGTTTATTTGGAATTGGGACGGACTGGGAGAAAGTCCGAGCAATTGAAAAGGAAGTGATAGGGAGCTGCGAAGAGCTGAAGCGGCTCGGTGTGTTGAATAGATGAGATGGGAGTACTAGACTTATAATGCGGTATTTACTTCATTTGACTGCGCACGGATATAGTATGCATTGCGAATTTTCAAACGGGTGGTCTAGTTTCACGATGATGCGGCAGCAGCAGCCCTCTCCCTCTCCAGCTTGATGTAAAAATTCTCATGGCGCTCCACTGTCGTCTTTTAGTAATGACCAGATGCGAGGGCCGGACGAGGACTCACAGGCCTTGAGATGGTAGCCATACCTAATGAAATATGAGCATTGAATTTGAAAGAAAACGCGCAAGACATACCAGTAAGCATATCCGGCGGCGGTTCCAAGTCCCAAACTGCAGGTGATGTCAGTCCAAAAACGCTTTCTGAGCATGCCGGTGATGGGAGCGATGGCCATTGTCGAGGGTTGGTCTGGGATGTGGGTGGTTTCGGTCTGAGGGCGATGTCGGACTCACCCACCAAATGCGCCCAAACACGGGCTTACGTAACTCACCTACTCAGCAATCCCTTGTGCCCAGCTTGTGCCATCGTTTCAGCTTTCGCCACCATCGCCAGTTTGTTGTTTCTCCCGCATCCCTGCGACACATCGAATCCCCTCTCTGCTACTATCATCGCGTTATCAGTCCTTCCACGCTCTACAACAACGCCCCAGTCCTACTCGACAGCGTGACCCGTACGTTCTCATCCATGGAAGACCCCTCAGGTTCAGGAGGATGGCGATTTGCCCAGTGCTTTGGCGACAAGGGCGAGGTTGAGGATATTACAGAAGGCATGTCCTCTCTCCGACCTTACATCCCCTCAAAGGGCGTGTCACAACTCACTCACCGACCTGCCATCAGCCGACATCATATCTACTGTCGAATTCGACTCAACAGGCAATTATCTCGCCACCGGAGACAAGGGTGGTCGTGTCGTTCTCTTTGAACGCAATGAATCGGTCAGTATTGCCCCATCTATTGTTATTGTCTATGGCGCGTCTGCCCTCCTTTGGGCGCCAAGCTGATTGTGCTTCTGATTATGTGGTTTGCTTATCGTGCCGTCTCTCGCGGTTTTTGTCGTTTTTATGCTTGGACATCTGTTTCCGCCCCGCGATTTTCGACCATACAGAAAAAAGGCTGCGAGTACAAGTTTTACACCGAGTTCCAATCCCACGAGCCCGAGTTCGATTATCTCAAGTCTCTCGAGATCGAGGAGAAAATCAACAAGATTCGGTGGTGCAAACGCCAAAACTCAGCGCATTTCCTATTGTCAACAAATGGTGGCGTCTGCTATTGTTATCTGGCATCGTGCCTAGGGTCTGACGTACTGAGACAGACAAGACTATCAAACTTTGGAAAGTTTTCGAGAAATCTCTTAGGGTCGTTTCCGAATCCAATCATTACGATGGCCAGCGAGCCTTGCCACCGCCTACCAGCCCTAGCCATTTGAGGCTTCCTCGCATGGCACCGCAAGAAAACATAATTGCTGCTGTTCCCCGCAAAGTTTATGCCAACGCGCATGCATATCACATACACTCCATTTCCGTCAACTCTGATCAAGAAACATACATTTCTGCCGACGATCTTCGAATCAATCTCTGGAATCTCAACATCAGTGATCAGAGCTTTAGTATGTTTTGTATTTAGCATTGCGATTCTCTATCATAACGCGTTTGATCTTATAGACATTGTCGACATCAAACCAGTAAATATGGAGGAGTTGACGGAAGTCATCACCGCCACTGAATTCCATCCCCTCCATTGCAATCTGTTCATGTATTCGAGCTCGAAGAGCAACATCAAGCTCGCGGACATGCGCGACTCAGCGTTGTGCGACACTCACGCAAAATGTAAGTGGTCTTGTGTCATTCTTGCCGTCATGATCGTTTGAGCTGTATATGGTTATAAGGCTTTGAAGAAGAGGAAGATCCAACTTCGCGGTCCTTCTTTTCAGAGATCATTTCGTCAATCTCAGACGTCAAGTTCAGCCATGACGGACGGTACATTCTCGCTCGTGATTACCTTAACCTTAAGATCTGGGATGTCAATATGGAATCACGACCACTGAAAACGATTCCTATCCACGATCATCTTCGTGGGAAGCTGTGCGACCTTTACGAGAACGATTGCATCTTTGATAAATTTGAATGCATCTGGGGTGGTGATGACAGGTGCGTCATTATTGCTCCTCTCGCGTCCGAGGAACTAATACAGTATGTGACAGACACGTGCTGACAGGCTCCTACCACAACTTCTTCCGGATATATGACACAGAGACGTTGAACGATGTCGTCCTACAGGCTGACAAGTCGGCATTTAAAGCCAAGAAGGTTGGAGGCCCGTTGGCTGGAAAGCCAGGCATGAAGAATGGACAAAGAGGTTTGAGGGATGCGATGCAATTGGACACGCTTGATTTTAACAAGAAGATCTTGCATGCAAGTTGGCACCCCCGAGAGAATACAATTGCTGTATGTGATAATTCGACCCATCTCTTTAAACCCAATCTGACCTCCCTTCTTTTAGATTGCTGCAACAAACAATCTTTTCTTGTATAGCGCTGCATAATGAAACGGATGTTAAAACAACTTCCCACCTGTGATCCTGCGCGCTGATTTCCATTGCCGCCATCATCTAGCAACGAGAAACCGCTTCTGCGGGATAGACGAGACGACTACATCTACGCACGGACATACGAATCCGATCATTCCAGCACGACTGACTTACAACAACACTATACAGATACAATCCATCCATTCCCATCCTTAATTGGTTCAGAACTGTCTTTTTTCCCCCTCTCTCCTGGCGTACTTACTCACTCTTCCTATACCTTCCCGCCATTAACGTCTCCTCGCTGTTTGTCATGGCTGTGTCTTGTTCTATCTGCATTCTCATTCCTCCTTTCCCACTCGTTCATCTCACGCTCGTTTTCTCTTCTGCGATCATGTATCGTCCTATTCCTTCTCATATCTTTTGAGAAAGGTGGGGAAGCTACTCAGGCTCGGTAGAAGTCAGCATCTGGTAGTGAGAAGAAGACATGAAATCAAATCATTGGGTCGCCTTTGTATTATACATCAAAACACATTTATATTACAGTCATTCGTGTGAGGTGCTGCGAACAGAATTCAGGCCAGGCGCCCCAGCGCTGCTGTCTATGAATACACGTAGTTTTGAGTCGTAGTATAAGTGACCGTAGGGCAGCAAGGAGGACGGGAGAGCTGGATTGAATAGAGCCTACCATGAGGCCCCGGGATGCTCCTGCAAAAACTTAAGCGGAAAATTTCTGACACATCAATTTTATTCATAGTAAATGCCAAAATTGATGCTTTATTCACTTGTATTCTAGTGAAAAGAAAAATTAATAAATAAGATACTACTCTGGTTGACCTCCCAACTCTACAAACATTACAAAGAAATTCCTACCGCTTCTCTCTACTATGCGTAACCCACTCTCGAGTCAGAGGTAGTAATGAGTCATTTTCCCTCTTGCTCTTGCAATTCATCGTTTTTGACATTTTGAGGGTGCAATAAAGGTGTTTAATGTCTTCCTTTACTCTGTAGCAAGTCTTAAGGTGGTCAGACCAATATTCCGGAATTTCCTCTCTAACAACATTTGTGATGTGACCAAAAATGGTTGTTTTTGCCCATGTACTGATCTTCTTTTGGCCTACCACTGTTGCACAATGCAATGTCAGTGAATGTCCAGGCATGAATGAGTTAATCCCAATCTAAATTATTTTCCTCCAATACTACAGGGCCTGATTCTGTGATAACCTTGTAACTAGAAGCTTATCATGACCAAGTTGACCCAGTTTCAGATCTTGTCACTTCCCTTATAAATATTGAATTCATCTCAAGTCTTTTAGGTTGGCAAATGAATTGATTCAAGCCTATGCCATACTAATGGAGTTCTCATCAGCCCATAATTTTTACCAATTTTATTTGATAAAAAAAACCACATGGTCAGGTGAGGCATTATTTTCGTTGTACATATTGAGTATCTCATTTTTTTCTTCTATCGTTGAACCACCACAGCTGATAGATGTGAGTACAACTCCTTCTCAAGCATTCTTACTTGCTAAAGACCCCAGCTTGTGCTAGAACAGGGGTCTCGTGGTTGTTTAAGGGCAAGAAGGTCATCTGTCATCACCCCTCAAACGTGCTCGGCAAATGCCGCAGGGGTGACCTCGTTACCCCCAAATGTCATTCTCGATGCATGCCCTCGAGAAAAAAGTTCAATGCAGTCTTCCCAATTTTCCTAAAATTTTGGGCTCTCAATGGATGACAGTAATATTATTTATGTATTCATTAGAAGTACAAGGTGAGCAAAAATTCAATGTGTCTTGGTGGAATTGAAGATTTCATCCGAGGTGACTTGCCAACAGATTATAATCTGGAGAAATTAAAGTGCTGACTAAGGCTGACCAAGGCTGACATAATAAGATAAGAGTGTTATCTAGAGCACCTGGACCTCATGACATCGCTGGCTGACTAGCCAGATCAAGCACCTCCCTTATCTATGGCTAAGTAGCCTATTGCTTTAGCTACTTTTCCAACATCTCTGACTTCATCTAATCTTGGGCAGCACATGATCTAACCATGGCATGAGACTTCAACATTTTTGACTCTGTTTTTGCATGCTGCTCACTGATCACATGTATCAGGTGGAATCTAGCCTAGCAGTCTGGATGGACATAGCCATTTGGATGTGACTAACATGAGACCAATCATAGGGAACAGCCCTTGGGTCTAGGACCAGGCTGAGGCTTTGGACATAGCAACCATTGCTAGTGACACCTTAGCAACTTCCACTCTGGGTCTTTCCAGAACCTTCATAGACAAGGCATGTAATCAATCTATTTTTAGTTTTTTTTTCATTTCTTCTTGTCATTTGATTACCTTACAACTGTGACATTAGACAGGTGTTGTAGTATGAAGATGTATACTGTTGACAGTCAGTATGGACACTTCCTCCATATAGTTACATAGTGATATTTTTCATATTACCACCCTCTAACTGACCCCTATTTTTTGGACATTCTAAGAATGAGAGCAAGACAGTAAGGTGAGAGGGTGACAAGTGTGAGGGGGTTGCTATTGCTAACTGGCATTGCTAGTCTGTAGTGAATGGTTACTAAATCATTGCAGACAGGGATAAAGATAGAAAGAGTCACTTGCAAAGGTTGCAAACATGTATAAGGTGGATTGCTAGGTGGCAGAACCTGGTGAATGAAGAATCATTGGTGTCAGGGGACTTCCATTTCCAACTTCCTATTCCAACCTACAACAACTCTCCTTGACCCAATCTCCTTCCCCAAGACTTGCCCTACACTGTTGGGGCTCTCTCCAGATCTCCAGAGATCTCCAAAGATCATTCTCCTTTTTGGGAAACCTCCAGAACTTTCCATATTTCCTCTTTGAACATTTCCCAAGGGTTGGGGTTAGCTCCAGTCATCTGTACAGTTGTTCTCATGCCTCTGCCACCCACTGATGTGCCACACCAAGCAGCAGGGATCCTTAGACTTGTTCTCTTTGAATTCCCCTCTGCTAGGTCATTAGTTACCATTATATTGTTGATTACCCTTTCTAATATAACTTTGGATTCCTCTCTACTAGCCATGTAATTGAGCTGCAGCTCCTGAGACTTGCCCTTACAGCAGAACAAGTCTCTAACTCTGGTTTGGAAGCTCCTCATAGCCCACAAGAAGTCTCCAAGCCCCTATTCATTGCTTTCTCACCAGGCTTAAGCACCTGTGGAACCCTATGTCTCAGCTTGCCAATCCAGACAGTCCTCCAGAGGCTCCAGCCTTTTAGGATGAGGCCTGGACTCACTTGCTACACCTAAAACCCAGGTGCAACTGACTCAATCTTCCCTTGCCCACCACATGACCAAACTCTCCACCCTTTGCCATCAATCACATTTCCCAATCCCTCCAGGCACTGCTAGAGCACCTGGCCCCTATCACTACACCACTCCTGATGGTGGAACCACCCCTAACAGCCCCAGTAGCCCCCCCAGTCACTCCAGTAAATCTCCAGGCATGGATTCTGCCTCCTGTGCTCCTGGATGCATATGATGGTGACCACTCCAGTGGAGAGCACTTCCTCCAGTCCTGTCTCTCACCTACATTCACCTCAGCAGAGACACCTTCAACTCCATTGCATTGAAAATAGCCTGGATACTGTCATACATGAAGAATGGACAGGCCTCCACCTATGCACTATAGGTGTTTTGATGCCCCAGAGATGTTGGAAGCTTTATGGACTGGGCCACCTTTGAAAAGGACTTCTGGGCAGAGTTCTTCCCAATCAATCCTGCAAAATCTGCTGCTTGAGCATTGTGTGACAGGGAGCAGTATGGGCAAGGAAAGTGGACATTGGATGAGTACGTTGATTCCTTCTGGGTGTTGGTCAAGCAGGCAGCCTA
>JAGGAV010008094.1:0-17180 GCA_017657295.1 Termitomyces sp. DKA64 | reverse complement strand
GGGCGTAGGGGCCATGTTTGGCCAAGGGAAGACTTGGCAGACCTGCAGACCTGCAGGTTTTATGTCATGCAAGTTCACGACTGCGCAACAGAACTATGCAGTGCATGAGTTAGAAACACTTGCTATCTTGGAAGCCCTCCTGAAATGGGAGGATAAGCTAATGGGGTATAAGATCCACATTATCACAGATCATAAAGCATTAGAGTTTTTCAAAACTCAGGTGCACTTGTCTCCACAACAGCATTGATGGATTGACTATATGTTGTGCTACCAGTTTGACATAACATATGTCAAGGGAGAACTGAATAAAGTTGCAGACTGCTTATTGCAATACTTTGAGAGTGATACTTGTGACAATGTCCATGAGGTCCATGACTTTGTCCAGGCAGACAAGCTTATCGATCCTGATGGCAAGGATTTGCCATGGCGTCAGGTCCAGGAGATAGCAGAACATCATGTAGAGATTTGAGCCATGCAGGCTCACAAGTTGCGCCATAGCAAATGGCTTAAGGAGCAATGAGAAGTCCAAGACCTCGAAGCTCAAGGTCTCATGAGTGCAGAACCAGCCGTTAGGTGGCCAATGGAAGAACCGTTGTCTTGTGAAGACAACTTAACAGTGGAGCAGGCATTAGGCATCATTGACCCTAGCCCTAGGACCGCTGATCTTGAAGATGCACAGTGGCATGCACATATTTGGAAAGGATACTTGCAAGATAATTTCTATGTCAAGATACTCAACAAGCCCACAGAGCATCCATGCTTTGTCATTGAGCAGAAGCTCATCTACATGATGAGTCCCACTGGGGTGAAGGTGGTATGCATCCTGTGGGACAGGTCACTAATAATAACTATTCTGGACTAAGCCCATAGTATTGTTGGGCACTTTGGATACCAAAAGACGCTTGAATACATGCGTCACTCATATTGGTGGCCACAGATGGCCAAAGAGACAAACCAGTTCTGTGCAACATGTGAAGCCTGTCAATGTTTGAAAACCTCGAACCAGAAACCAGCTGGGAAGCTACATGAACTGATCAAAAACCTTTGATTGACATTTATGTGGGTGACATGTTCCTCGATCAACCCTCAATGTGTGGCATCATGAACCCCTGGCCATATCACATTGCTTTGTTCACTGCACCATTGACAATGGCCCATTGTTACTCACTGTTTGGACATAGTATTTAGATCTAGCTATGCTTCACTTTCCCCTCATCCTGCTTCCATGGTCTGATTATGCCTCCAGCAAAAGGAACTCTGGCTCCACCAATGCTCTTCCTCCATCTCCCTCACTCCTAGTGCAAGCCAACATAGATTTGCTTCCAGTCCCAGTGAAACCCTGGGACTTGATAGGCATGGACTTCATTGGGCCATTCCCAGAATTGTGCAGCTTCAACTACTTGTGGGTAGTGATTTGCTACATGACTAGTATGGTCCACCTTATTTCAGTGAACATGATGACTAAAGCATTGGAACTCTCATGGATCTATCTCAAGGAGATAGTATGCCTACACAGCCTACCTAGCTCAATCATAAGTGACCAAGACTCTAAGTTTATGTCCAAATGGTGGAAGGAGCTGCACAAGCTGCTTGGGGCAAAGCTGCTCATGTCAACATCATTTCATCTGCAGACAGATGGCCAGACAGAACATGCAAATTGCAACGTTGTGCAGATCTTCCAAGCTTTTGTCTGTCCTGACTAGAAGGACTGGGTGGACTGGATCCCCATGGTGGAGTTTGCAATAAATGCGAGTGTGTTGGAGACTATGGGGTATGCACCCTTTGAACTCAATAGTGGCTATATGCCATCTATGATCAAGGAACTTTGTATGGATGAAGTGATCCATTGAGGGATCAAGGATTTCATGCAGAACATGCTAACCAACCTTGCAAATGCACATGATGCAATTATTGAGGCCCACATCTTCCAGACACGCTATGCAAATAACTGCTGGAGAGATGAACTGGCAATCAACAAAGGCAGCTTGGTGTATCTGTCCACCAAGAACCTGAATTTACCCAAAGGATGGGCAAGCAAACTGTGCCCCAATTGGGTAGGACCATATAAGGTCCTGGAAGCTGAGCCAAGCATGTCAAACTATGTGCTGGAGCTACCAATGGCATTGCAGGCATGACAAATCATGCTGAAGTTCCATGTGTCACTCTTGCAACCTTATCTGGCAAGTAACAATGTGCTTTTCCCAAACTGGGTAACACTCAAACCATATGATTTTGGCATAGCCAATGACCAGGAATGGTTCGTAGATGACCTCATAGGTCATTGCTGGACACAGTCAGGAGACCTCAAATTTGAGGTGTGTTGAAGCCTAGGGGGTACCACATAGGAACCCCTGGCTAACTGCAAATTGCTTGTAGCAATGGATCATTACTTGGACTTGCAGGATGTTAAATGCCCTTGTCACCTTGCACAATGCATATAGAGCACAGCACAGCCAGAATTTGGCTGAGTTCAAATGGCCAATGGGGCAAGGTGGCCGTGGAGATCACAGACAAGTCCGGTGGCTGGACATGTGGTCAGGTTTGGGTGTGTGTGGTCATACTGACCACAGAACTCTCCAATGCTGCATGTCATGTGGCTGAGAGTTTGTACATGCTTGTCCACCTAGCAGACTTTGGAGATTTTTTTCTTTTTCTCATGAATTGTTGTGACATGTCATGTATGTGTAGACAGTAATAGTATGAAAATGGCCTATCAGGGCCTGCCCAGGCCTGGACAGAGCTTATAGAGATCTGGTTGGGGGGGGGAGACCTGCACAAGGTCAAGTGCAAGGTCAATTCCAACCAAAAAGTCAGCAATATGCAGCCATGGCCTATCCAGGCCACAAGCAACTATTACCATATTAGATGCCCATCCACTTGCAGATGGACATGGATGAGGAGGGATGCTATGAGTGCCAGGAAGAGATAGGGCACCACAAGTGTGTGCACCAACCAGGGCCAAGCTGGCCTCAGGGTTGAGTACAGTTATATGTGTGTGCAGTGGTGCAACCATTGGATGAGGAGCATGTGCCACCAGCACAACTGAGTATGGGAGTGGAGGCATTGTTGGGCCATCTGGAGGCAGTGGGACAACCAGTGCCTGCAACAGCCAGTTTCTTGCAAGACAACCTTGCAGTGATGGTGATGGAGGGGCTGCTCAACCAGATTGAGCTCATGAAGAGGCAGTGTGTAACCACACTGGAGCAGATTGAGCATGCTGCAAAGTGCAAACTTCTGGTGTACAAGGGATTGAGTGTGGAGCCCAAGTGGGCTAGACCACCACCACTGCAACCAGTGGAAGCTGTGTGGGCAGTAGTGCCCATGGCAGCCCCCATAGGCCCAGTGGTGGGCTTGACTACCTTGACAATGCCTGAGCAGCCTCCTGCCACACTAGTGCAAGCTGCACCTACCATTCCCCAGGCACCAGAGATGCCCCTTGCCAACCTCTCACTGGAGCAGCAAGATGAGGAGATGGCATATGCACCCCTCAATTGGGAAGAGAGGAAGTAGATGGATGCCATGGAAGCAGATGCATGCCTGCACATAACTGTACTCCATGCTGCAGGCCCCTCGAATTGGGGCCTCACTATGGCAGCCCATGCCTCTGGTATGCAGGGGCCTCCCAGATCATCTTGGGAGTGCAAGCCCCCCCTCAATACTGACAACATGGAAGTCATCGACTTCTCAGCAGGTGTACCCATGTGGGCTGATGGTGCACAATTATTGTTCATGCTACCTATTGTGGTGGCTGTGCCTGCCACACAATTCCAAGTGGTTGTCATAGCCACCAACCTGTGCACTCCTGCACAATATGATGGGTTGATGGCAGGGGCAGCCCAGATGTTGGCAGCTGCTAAGGGAAAACAGTGGGTCATCCCCACAGAGGAGGATGACAGTGATTATGGGCAGTCATCCTCTGAGGTGGAGGAAGAGGAGGAAGAGGGAAAAATGCCCACACAGTGCTTTCAGCACATACAATGCAACAAAAAGCTTGCCAAGAAGAAGGCAAATAGAGCTCAAGCCACCACTGCTCTGGCACACAGGGCACAAAATGATTTTTCCAGACACATCCCCAATGGATTGGGGGTGAAGATCTGGGAGCTGCTCAATGTTGAGCAGCTCAACTCATGCTTCTGCAGGGCCCTTGGGCCCTCCTTTTATTATTCCTACTGGACTAACATGGTCTTCATGGGCACTGATGCCAATTGTGCAGCAGCCTTCAAGTTTGGGTCTGGTCACATGGCAGATACACCATGAACAATGGTGTACAAGTTCATGCACAGGGGATTTCCCTGCACCCTGTATGAGCTGGAATGGCTGTACAAGTATTGTGCAAACCCACATGTTCCTTGTCACAACTGCATAGTCGCATTTATGCTGATTGCGAGTGTTTGTGCAGTGCCTCAACATGGTGCTGCAAGACCAAACAATGCAGCTCTTGCTGCAAGATCCTGCATACCAGGATCTCCCAAACCCCATCCAAGGGCCAGACAACATGGCCTTCATTGAATGACAACACATCCCATTGCACTTTGTGTGCACCAAGAATGATGGCATGACCGCTCTGCCCATAATGCATGCTCCCAGCCCCAAGAGGCCTTTTGACCTCAAACAAATAGTATAGTATGCACTCATCTATGGCCAGCCAGGGTTGGAGAACACCTGGCAAGGCATTGCAGTAGATTTTGCCTACCACATGCACTGGCAAACTTTGTTTGGGTTCACCCTATGCAGAGCTCTCTGCATAAGCAGTGCAGGTAAAACAGCAATCATCTGTCAGCTTGTGCTGGTTATGGAATGACTGGGTCTCTACTAGGAAGCAGTGGCCAACTATGCTGCAGCCAACCCAACACAACCATTCATGGCCCAGTATGGGGCCGACATCAAACTGCAACAAGTCTATGTACCTGATGACCAGGTACAAAACTTTTCAGATGATGACGTGATTTGTGTCATTCACAACCACATTCCCCTGGACTGGGTGGACCATGCCTATACATATGGCATGGTTTATTTGGAACAACAGTTCCACCAGCCAACAATGTCACTTGACGTCTTCTGAGACATCAATGATGAGCACCTACAGTGCCTTTCTGTCTACAGAATGCCACCCACCATCCCTCACTGGGATGGATGGCGAGAGATTTTGGAGGAGGATCAGTATCACCTCTTCTTCAAGCATGCTGACAAAATGTTGGCATAACAGGATCCTGAGGCCACTAGCCTCTATTATTACATTGGAATGAACCCAAATGTGGGTCACTTATGGAAAAGAAAACTGGCACATGGTACAATGCCAGTCATTGGACCTGCGATTAATGTCACACTGACCAATTGTACTATGGTAGATGCAACTGCTGCAGGGGGTCCCTTGACCCCCCCAAAGATGGACTCTGTGCCCCAACCTCCTGCAATTAACATTGTGCAACCAGAGGAGGCAACAACAATAGAAGTGGGCGGATCTCAGCTGACACCTGGAATGGGCTGAAAAGCCCAATGTTGTATTATAGTCATTAGGTAATGTTGAGTTTTAGCACTCAAGTACTGTTGCTGACCCACTGTGCTTAACAGCACATTTTTTTTGTGGACTTGTTTCTTGTAGATGTAGTTAGGAATACACAGTGGGGTACCCACCACTTTTTTGGTTCCCTCCTGCACCAATGGCACTTCTAAGCAGGCCACAGAGCAGTCTCATTACCTAGTGTTGTATATCACAACCACCTCATACAATCATCATACTGACTATCTTGGGTGTCAAACCAACGCCATCATGGACTATCCTACACCCCTAATCTAGACCATGCATTGGTCTAAAAGGGGGGTATGTAACCAGCCAGTTACCTTTACCTATACTAGGTGCAACATAGCATGCCTCATTGCCAGATATAGAGCATAACATGCATCCATGATGTGTGTCTGTAGATTACATAAGGACAACATCTTGTATTCACAATGTATCTAGTCTAATCCAATAATTCAGTCTGATTCAGCTACTGCATGACACATGCAAGATTGTTCTATCTGTAGCCAACAGCTACAATATTCCTTCCACTTCACCTTGAACTGTAGCTTTTCCCAGAACATCCTGCTATCCAGAATTTGCTTCACCTCATACTCCTCCTCATCATTCACTGGGATTGGTGGTGGTGGTGGCTTAGGATGATGGCCAGGGATAGAGTCATCTGGAGCTGGGAACAACTTGACTATGTTGAAGACTGGATGTAGTTGATGCAGGCCTGCAAGGAGCTTGAGCCAGTATGCCAATGGCCCCACCTTCCTTTCCACCACAAAGGGTCCAAGATGGTGATGTGACAGCTTCTGTGATGGTCTTGTTGTCTTTATGTTAGAGCTGTCCAGGTACACACAGTCTCCAGGCTTGTATGTAGGAGCTGGTATCCACCACTGGTCATAGTACCATGCCATGTCCTCCTTTGCTTTTACCAATGCTGCCTTTGCCTCCTTCTCTGCCTTCTTCATCCTGTCCACAAGTTTGTTCACCAAGTCATTCTCTAAGGGCCATGCTCAAGGTTCAAATCCCATGCAAGAATGTCAACCAGTGTCCAGAAAGAATGGAGTCATTTGAGTGGAAGAGTGAACACAATTGTTGAACTGAAAGTCTGCATCTGGAAGGAGCTCAATCCCAATCATCTTGCCTCTCATTGCAAAACAGACAAAGATACTGCTCCAGTTCCTGATTAACACATTTTGTCTGTCCATCTGACTGAGGGTGATAGGCAGTGGTAGTTGTCATGACCCATCCCCAGACCCCCACCTCACCTCCAGACCTACCCTGACCAAACCCAGCAAGCCTGGAGCACATCCCCCTCCTCCCTCAACTTTTATGACACTCCCATATTCCCAGTGCCCACTCCAGCAACCCCTGATGCTTCTCTGGAGATCCTCAATGCTTCTCTGGCATTTCCTGTGATCCCCCTAGCCCTCCCCCAGTGTCTAGGTAACTCCAAGGTCCCTCCACCCTCCCCAGTTTCTTGCCTTGTCTTGACTTTCCTAATTAACCCCACCCCTATTTCCACCTCCCCTTAAAGTCCATCCCACCCTGAAACCTTTAAAACCTCTCTGTACTCCTAACTTGGACTCACCTGAGTTGACCCCTAGCTCTTGTTATTTAACTCTGGAGCTCTGTATTGTACTCATTCCCTACTCATCTGTCACTCTCACCCCTCTGTATAACCTACCAGAGTATCAGACTTCCTCAGACTACTGTTACCACCTCTGCCTACTCTGTTTCACTTTTCTGGAGCTCACTGGAGCCTGGGATTGTGAGTATAGACATTGTGTCCACCTAGTAAGAGACTTGCCCAGTGCAGCTGAGCCCCCTGGTCAGTGGAATTTGACATAATATCAAGACTCTCCCCTTACCCTGTTTTTGATGTCTAATTACAATCCCACATACCTGCCTGCCAGCTATCTAACTGACTATTATAGTAGGCCAGTACCCAACCCCTATGATCCTCTGCTCTATCTGATGCCCAACTGCTATGTCACAGCCACTCTACAGTACTGGGCCCCAGAACCAAACCCAACCTCCTATAGCCCATCCATCAGTCAGGGCCCACCCCCAGACTGGCACCACCTCTTGTTGTACCCCATTGAAGGGACTTACCCCTGCCTATAGCCTGACACCTCCTTGGCCCCTTGAGCACCCACAGCCCCAGTATCTTTGGCCTTTTCCCCCAGACTCTACTATGCTTACCCCATTCTTGCTGTAGCCCCAGTCCCTCCAGAACAATTTGATGGTTACTTTCCTCCTTGGCCTTGACCCTCCACTGCTCCCCCCATTCAAGCTCCACCCTCTCCTAGGCAGCAATGAGTTGAAGCCTATGTCCAACAACATGATGAGGTCCTCTGCTCTCTCTGCCTAGCTCCTGCCAAATTTGCCAAATGAGCAAGAGCCCTCCTCATCAGTCTGGGGCACCAAAACATTTCTAGGACACTAGAGACATGGGCAGATTACTTCCTAGACTTCTATAAGTGCTACCAACAAAGCACCCTTCCCAAGAATGTCAGCAGTACCCCTTGGGATTGATGCCAGCCTCTAGGAAGAACTCCATGCCCTGGTCAACAAGATCCATACCAGCCTGAACCCCTGCCATTTTGAAGACCCCTTGGACTCTGCCCACTCCATCCATGTGCAATGAGAAGAACCCACTAGGGCCCAAGCTGAAGCTCTGGCCCCCATTCCTTGCCAGCAGGAGGAGCTCAATGCTGTGTCCAAAGGTCTCTGAACCCTGCTAGAGGGTTATTCAACCAGCCTACTGCTCACTTCTTAGCCCTCCCTGCTCACCCCTAGGCCAACTCCATCCCCAGTGCCTTCCACACCTGGAACCAGCCCACCAAGCCTGAATGCCCTGTCCAGGAACCCCCTCAACCCCTTTCCCCCAATGACAACTTTGCTTCCACCCACACTCTCTCATGCATCAACAAGCCAGAGACCCCTGGCAGGAACTGCCCCTTGAAAAGGAGCTCCTAAGCTCCCCAGGGACTGACCCCCCCATGTTGACCTCCACCCCTTCCAAGGATATGCCCTGCCTCTCCACAACAACCCCCCCACCCCCCCTCTGACAGCCTCTCAGCCCTGGAGCCCCCAGAACTAACCTTTCTCCTGCACTGCCCCAACCCCCACCCATTCCCCTGCTTAACCACCCCTGCCAATGCCAACAATCTTGGGCTGCTGACCCCTGGAGGACCCCCTCCTCCTCACTGGGCCCTGGGACCTCCCCCAGGCAATGCTGGCCTAAACTCTGGCAGTGGGCCTCCCAATGGCAGACCCCCTGGTGGATGGGGCCCAGCCATGGACAACTTCCCCTCTCAGTGCAGAGGTGGAAATAACTACTACTATTACTACAATGCCAGACCCCTGCCCCAAACCTAAAATGCCCAGGACAACATACATGATGCACTGGCCCAGGAAGGGAAGCTCAACATTTAGAAACCAGAACCCTTCAATAGCCAAGACCCTCAGAAATGGCAGACCTTCTTAACACAAGTGTCTTACAATGTTCCAAGCTAAGCCCATCACTTTCCAGCTTGAGAGCTCATGAGTGGCCTTTGCCACCTTCTACCTGCAGGGCATTGCCTTCAACCATTACATAGCACTGCTCCAGTTTGACTCCAACCATCTGGTACTCTCCAATTGGCTCACCTTCACACAGGAGTTCTCCAGTAAGTTTGGAGTATTTGACCCCATAGCAGAGGCAGAAGAAAACTTGTACAACCTCCAGATGCATGATAATGAACAGTTCATGACCTTTATTATCCAGTTCAAGTGGGAAGCCTATGAGATGGGATGGAACTACAATGCTCTCTGATTCACCCTTTGCTGTGCCCTCCCACAACAGATCAAGGACATCCTCCACCTTGCATCCAAGCAGCCCATATATGATGGATACAAGGCACTCATCACCCAGATTGATCAGCACTATTGGGAAGACCAGAGCAAAAACCAAGGCCCACAGAACAACTAGGACCCCTCTGGCAACCCTGCCTAGCAGCTTGGAGTGACCAAAAACCCCCAAACCATTGCCCTCATGACACCTGCTAATTCCATGCCCCACTTCTCCCCTAGACAAGGCCTGGCTAACATCACTCAACCCCCCACTCAGCTCAATGCTGCCAATCTCTACAATGCCCTGGACCCTCCAGACCCTAAATCTGATGACCCCCTGGACCTGGACAATCCCCTGGACCTTGCAGATGGTTAGGAGGCCCTGTGCACCAACTGGATTAAGGATTGGCCCTGGATCAACATCCTGGCAGAGACCCAGGCATGATGATGGAAGGAAGGGGCATGCATTCTGTGTGGTGAGCAAGGCCATTTCATCAATGATTGCCCTAAATGCCAGGTTATGGGATATGCTATCTGGACCATCAGCAAGGAAGACTGTGACTATCAGTTTATGGAAAATGACCTAGTGGTTTAGGTCCCAAAGATGCACTAAATCACAGATCAGACTCTGATGTCTTCTCTGCCCCAGCTACTTTCCTTCATGCAACAGTAATTGCTCCAGACACCCTCTTGGCACACCTTCTCTTGCACTCCACTCACAACCTCCTCCTCTGCACCAGTCTTCTCTTCTCCCCCAACTCCATACCCACCCTGATCGACAGCAGCACAACAGATAATACCATTGATGAATCCTTAGCAGCACTTGCTCCACAACTTCCCCAGCAACTCTCCTTTCCAATCCCACTAAAGCTCTTCAACAGTGATCTGACCTCTACTAGTGACATTACCTACTGTGTAGAAATGAGGATCACTTTTGCCAACAGACAACAGCAGGACCTCCAACTATCGATCACAAAGTTACACACCTCTGCTTCCCTCATCCTTGGGTTCTCCTGGCTCTGAATGACTAACCCTCACATTGACTGGTCAAGTCTCACCCTCCACCTCAATCAGGATAGCTCATCCAACCTGGGACCTGTTTCCTTCAACATTCCCCCCACCATGATGTCTTGAAAGTCACCCCCAATGTTTCCCAAACCCCTCTATAGCTCTGCTCAAGATCTACATGATCATTCATCATCAATGCCCACCTTAGCAAACTCCCCCACCATCCTCCCCACCCTTGTCAACAGTGGAGCCTCTAGAACCTTTGTCAGCAACCAGCTCCACCTGTCCTATGAACCCCTTGACATGGCTCTGGAGCTACAGCTGTTTGACAGAAGATCCACCACCTCTAGGATCACCAAATTCTACCTGAGCTCCCTCACCCTTGACAATGGTCTGCAGTTCCTGACCTGCCTCCTTGTTACCCAACTTTCAGAGGTGACCCTGATTGTGCTTGGACTACCCTGGCTCTGTGATGTCAACCCTGACAGCAAGTGGAAGGACCTCACCATGTGGTTCCCTGGCCCCAAAGCCTGCCTGGCAGCCACCATCACTCTCTGCCCTTACTCCTCCCATGACCCCAACAACTCCAATTTGGCCCACAGCAGCACTGGAGCCATTAGAACCTCCACCCTGCCTAAGGATGACCCAGGAGAGGAGGAAGAAGTGCCCCTGCCCCAAACTTCTGCAGGCACACCCCAACAGCTTCCCCCCAACATTCCCCACAACTGGTACAAGGGCCCAAACTACCCCACTTGACCCCTGACAACCCCAGACCCCACCACTGCACCCCCAACACCTGACACCATTGATCCAGAAGCCCTCAACATCAAAATCATCAGTGCTGTTCTTTTCACATGGATCTTGCAGGATGGTATCCCTGCCTTCCAACTCCAGGTCACCCTGACACATCCAGAAGAGCATATTTGCACCAGCACCACCTCACCCAAGACTCTAAAGACAGAGGAACAAATATTATGCAAAGTAGTTCCTCCAGAGTATCATGTATTTGCTGACATGTTCTCTGAAGGAAGTGTGAGGGATCTTCCCCTATACCAGCCCTATGACCACATGATCAACCTCAAAGATGGCACCTCCCCTCCTTTTGGCAAGATCTACAATATGTTGGAAGTTGAACTCTGGGCTCTCAAAGACTACCTTGATGACATGCTTGGGAAGGGCTTCATCCAACTCTTGATCTCCCCTGTGGGCCCCTGTCCTTTTTGCCAAGAAGAAGGACAGCTCTCTCCATCTTTGTGTGGATGACCAGGGACTGAACAAAGTCACCAAAAAGAATTGATATCCCCTTCCCCTGATCAGTGACCTTGTTGGCCACCTCTGCAGTGCCAAGGTCTACACCAAAATAGACCTCCAGTCCAGCTACAACAATGTCTGGATTGCTCTGCAACATGAATGGAAGACTGCCTTCTGCACCTGCTATGGCCACTACTCCAGCATCACAAAACCTCTTGACCAGCTTACCTGGAAGGACATTCTTTGGAACTGGGACAGCAAGTGCCAAAGCATGTTTGCTCTTCTGAAGAAGGCATTCACCTCCACCCCAATCCTCCATCACTTTGACCCTGCTCTCCCCATCATACTCAAATGTGATGCCTTCAACTATGCCATTGCTGGGATACTTTTGCAGATGGGTTCCAATAGCAAAGACCTCTGCCCCATCATCTTCTACACCTGCTCAATGATCCCTACAGAGCTCAATTATGACATCTATGACAAAGAGCTCCTCACAATTGTTGAAGCCTTCTGGCAGTGGAGGGCCTACCTTGAAGGAACCCTGCACCACATACAAGTCTACTTGGACCACAACAACTTACAGTAATTCATGACCACTAAGCAACTCAGTCAATAACAAGCCTGCTAGTCCAAAACTCTGTCCAAGTATGACTTCACCATCTACTATCACCTGGGATGACTCGGAGCAAAACCCAACACCCTCACTCAAAGGCTGGACATCTACCCAAAGAAGTCATTTGAGGCTGAACAGAATGCTTTCAACCACTGTGTAGTGATCCCCCCTGAACATCTTCATGCTGTACTAATTATGAACAAGGAAGGGATTCTCCACCAAATCCAAAATGCCCCCCCCCAGCTGCCTTCTTCACCCAGCATGACTCCCAGGACCACTCCTCCAATGTCCTGAACCCTGATGCAACCTTCACACTGTCTCTGGACCACCAACTCTTGCATGGCCAAATATATGCTCCAGACTACAAGTTCATCTGCCTCAACATTGTCTGGCAGCATCATGACCACAAGCTTCAGAGACACCTGGGAATGCATAAGACCCTCCAACTGATCTCCTGGACTTACTTTTGGCCAGGAATGAAGAAGGATGTCACCCAGTATGTACAAGCCTGCAAACTGTGTCTCCAAGCCAAGGTCCTCTGACATTGCCCATATAGTCTGCTGAAGCCCCTCCCTGTCAGCTGCCACCCCTGGTCTTCAATCTTGATGGACCACATCATCAAACTCCCTGAATCCAAGGGTTTTGATGCCATCCTCATTATCATTTGCCAACTCACTAAGCAAGCATTGTTCATCCCCTACCACACCACTGACAATGCCCCAGGATTTGCCAAGCTGTTTCTCAAACATGTCTTCTCCAGTTTTTTGAACACATCTTCCCCAAGCATGGACTCCCAGACAACATTGTCTCTGACCACAGCTCCTTGTTTATCTCCAGATTCTGGCAATCCCTATGCAAGGTGCTCAAAATTAAGACCAACCTATTAACTGCCTACCACCCAGAGACTGATGGACAAACAAAATGAGTAAACCAGACTTTAGAACAGTACCTCTGCCTCTACATTAATTATTTACAGAACAACTGGCATGCAGAACTACTGCTTGCTAAGTTTACTTATAACAATACTCCTCACTCCACCACCAGAGTCTCCCCATTTTATGCCAACAAGGGTTACAACCCCTGGCTCACCCTGTCTCTCAAGGACATCCCCTTGCATGTCACTCACAAAGTTGCTGAAAACCTCTGGTCCCTTCACCAATTCCTCTGGGATGAGATTGACACTATCAATTGAGCTTACATCAAGCATGCTGACACTCAATGCAAAATGACCCTCAACTGGGTCCCTGGTACCCTTGTCTGGCTCAACCAATGCAACCTTAAGACCCAGAGACCCTCAGTAAAGCTCAACCACAAATGGCTGGGCCCCCTCAAGATCCTCCAGAAGGTCTCAACTCACACCTACAAGCTTGACCTACCTCTGGGACTGAAGGGCCTCCACCCTGTCTTCCACATCCACTTCCTCAAGAAGTATGATCTGGACCCCTTTCCTGGCCAATGCCTGAGTCAACCCCCACCTGTCAAGGTCAAGGACAAATACCACTACAAAGTCAACTATATCCTCAACTCCTGTCTTATCTGCAGACAGCTCCAGTACCTAGTCCATTGGAAAGGCTACAGATCTGAGGATGACACCTGGGAACCCTGGAAGAACCTCTCCAGAGCCCCCACCAAGCTCCAGGACTTCCACTGACAACTCCCCACTAAGCCCCAGGACCCCCAGGACTAGCATGTATAGATGGCATCAACAGGCATAACCCCTGCCTCTGGATTCAGCAGGGATTCAATGTCCACCAGTACTGCTTATGTTCCCTTTCTTATTTTCCCTTATACAAGCTGAAAACTACATTAAGTCAGCAAGAAATCTCTAACTACAGTAAGATGAGTATATTATGCTACAACATGATATGACAAGAAAGTCCAGGAAAAATTGGTCAACATTGGAGCCATGGCCCCCTCACCCCTCCTCCTCTGGAAACCCCCTCTCCATCCTCACTATCACTACATCCATCTCCATCTGAGCCACCACCATGGCCAGCAGCTCCTTATGCCCTGGTAGAGCCTTCCCCACATCAACCACCACCTCCTACCAAGACCTGGGATCCACCAAATTTTGCCAGTGGTGACTCACCAACAGCCACTCCATCTGCCCCAAACCCTGCTCAAACTCTGGCAGGAGGTCCCCCAACATTCTCTGCACACTGTCCTGCACCAACACAAAAGCTGCTGTTACCCTGTCCAGGAAGATTTGATGTTTGCAGATCCAACCTAAGGAGGGAAATTCAAGGTTAGTGATGGAGGCAGTCCAGGTGAAGGTACTTACATAGGACCCTCCCCTGCCCCATGGCTGTCTTGTTGGCCAGCCACCCCTCCCAATGCCTTCCTGCCTCTACTGCTTCTACCTCTGCCTGGGTCACCTACAACTCTGGCCCCACCTGCCACTCCACTGCTGCACTCCCCTCTGCATGGGCCTCCAGTTGCTCCAGGTGCCTCCAGAGCCTCTAGGCCTTAGTATTCCTCTCTCCTGCCTCATGCAGTGCAGACTTGTGATCCTGCCAAGCCACATCTTTATCCTGCCATGTTGCCACCAGCTCCTCCCCCTGTGCCACCAGGTGCCCCTTAAGCTCTGCTATCTTCCAGTGCAGGACTGAGTCCCCAAACAGCTCCATAAGCACCCCCAACCCTGGCAAGTAAACATGCAAACTAGAGGGGCCCACTATCATGCCCCCGACCCCAGTGAGTAAACATGTGAACCAGAGGGGCCCACCATTGTGGCCTCCCCTCCCCCAGGGCCTCTTGCTCAGCCCTGCCTCTGGTGGAGGGGGACACCCAGTACTTCTCCATATCCCTAGAAGATGGGCCCCCCCCTGTGCCCATCTTGTGGCAGCCCTATCTTCTACTAGGGCCACCCTTCCCCCTCTGTGCCCTCCTCTGTGGAATACTCAAGCTGCAACATGCCTCCAGATACTTGACCCCTGTGACCCTCCTCCAACTGCTCTAAGACCCACTCCTATTCCCACCCCTGCTCCACTGCAATGCTGACTACCTGCCACTCTTAAGAGACAGAACACTTCTTGTGTCTTGCATGACATGGCAGGCACACCAAAGAATCATGGTGGGATCCTGCTACTAGCTCTTCAAATTCACATGCCTCCCTATGATGAGCACAAGTTATGCACTGTGTCATTGGTAAGCCAAAGGCATATAAGTGACTATAAGAATAATGACTTACTGGAGCTTCTGCCTGACACCATACTAGGGTGGGGGGCCCTCAGATCCATCCCACCACCTCTGCAAAAATTCTCCACTATAATGTCCCCCTGCCTTACTTGCTGGGCCTCCAGGATAACATGTACCTCCCCCAGCTCCAGTACTGACCTGAGGGGTTGACTTGATGGGTCAGAGACTGGCTGAGTGGGTGGTTCCAGACCCCCAGAAAGAGAAGGGCCCCTGGAAGACCCAGCCACTGCAAGGGACAACTCTATGTGGAAGATCAGTAGGCTTCATCTGTGGACTGGAACACTTATGATGACAGTACATGGCATCCACCTGACACCAATCCTGTCACCAGTTGTATTTGGCTTGACACTCCTTGAATGCTGCCCAGATATCAATGGCATTCTCATTGGACAGAGGGGAGGTCAGAGATGACAAAGATAAAATGGACATAGTGAGTGAGGACACAGGAAGGTAACAATGATAGGCTGGACATGTTTTGGTCTCCTTTTGTTTTTTTCTGGAAAGCTTCTAGTTGAAGAAGTCATCATGCTTTGACTTTGATTCCCATGCTACCACCAACCATCAGAGATTTCCCTGTGCCTTGAAGAGTCTTGATGCTGAAAGAGGCATGATGTCACAACCTGTCCCTGGACCCCTGCCTTGCCTCTGGACCTACCCTGACCAAGCCCAGCAAGCTTGGAGCACATTCCCCTCCTCCCCCAACCTCTACAACACTCCCCTACCTCTGGCACCTGCTCCAGCAACCCCTAATGCTTCTCCAGAGATCCCCAATGCTTCTCCAGCATTTCCCATGATCCTCCCAGCCACCTCCCAGTGTCCAGGTAGTTACAATACCAGTCAGTCCATGGTCCTGATACCTACTCCCCCCAGCCTTCTCCCAGTGTCCAGGTAACTCCAAAGTCCCTCCACCCTTCCCCAGCACACATCATGGTTATGCATCAAGACATTACCAACACCTGGCTAGTCAGTCTTGAGATGCCCTGAACAATTGTACCTGAGACCTGCCTGCATGGTCTGACCTCAGACCCATGGTCCCAGAGGAGTTCCTCTGCAGGTACTTAAGCTGTAGAGTAGTAATACAGTGGCTCAAAAAACTGTCCCAATGTTTTATACTTTTCGAAAGATGACATTGGCATAAAGGATTGAAAGTATCTAAAATTTTAGTTAAATCATGTAAAATACTATGGCATTGCAGCTACAAATTGCACCTTAGCTTATGTAATTTAAATCAAAACTAATGGAGACAGTTTTTTGAGCATCTTCAACTTTGCAGATTTATCCCTATTTTAGTCAGAAATAAAGAGTAAGTTGCATGTGAGAATATCAACAGAGTCATGTGATCATGTTTGGGTATATTTGGGAGTGGTCCAAGTTGGTTGAACCACATCTTGACCTTCAACCACCATCATGAAAGCTACTTCTCCTGCATAATGCTCTACTATTGCTTCTCTTCTTGCTCAAGAGTATTCTCTATGTTAGATTGAGGCTAAAACTGGTCTAGGGAAATCTATTATTGGGAGGATCAGTAGAGAGTTGGAGGTGGACAAGAAAAACCATCCTGGAGGCCATCCAGCTAAGCTTACTCCATGTGATAAACAGGCTATTGTTTAACAAATCCCAACTGGGAGACTTGATACAGCTGTTCAGGCCACCAGTTTTAACAACATCATTTCCAATCCTGTCTCTCCTCAGACTGTCCAGAATGTGCTGAAGGAGGAGGGGTATTGGTCTGCTACAAAGAGGAAAGTTCCTATGCTCAAAGCT
>JAGGAV010008093.1:0-17210 GCA_017657295.1 Termitomyces sp. DKA64 | reverse complement strand
AGGCCCCAGTATGTAATGGAGTATGACTAACAATAATTGATGCTGAGTAAGGTCCATGCATATGACTCATCAAGGCTAACTACTAGAAGACAGAAGGCAATAGGGCAGGCCAAACAATCATTCAGATGTGCTAAGAGTTGACATGTCCTCAGACTAAGCTTGCAGTAGAGTTGGACACAGTCTGGAGACTGGTCCCCTAACAGTCCCCTGACAGTAAGTCTTGCTTTGCAAGCTTGTTGGCATGTTCATTGGGTCCAAAGCCAACATGTTCCAGTGTCCAGTCCAACTGGAGGTCAATGACATCTTTAGTATGGTCATCCCACTTGGATTTGCTGCATAGTGTATTTTGATGTATGAAGGAGCTTGGCTGCCTTGTGGACTAGTTCAAGGAGGTAATGTGATGGGTGGGGATGCTGGTTGAGGAGGGCTCTTAGTATTGCTTGACTGTCACTGCCAATGGACAGCCAGTACAGGGAGTTTGCAGGACAAAAGGGTCAGTAAGTGCAGGGCAGCCAAAGTTGTTACCAGGCTGTCTCCTCTGGCCTGGCTGGGGGCTTTCAGCCAGGCTATAAGGAGACACCACTGGACCTTATATAGAGCCAGTCACCATGTTCAACCATCTTGGACATTTTTGCTCTTTTGGCCAGTTGGTTAAGTGCTTGGACTTGCAAGTGTTTCTCTCACACAAGCCAAGCAAAACACTAGCTACAACAATAGTACTAGCACAGAATCTTGCACCCAGGACCAGCTCAGCAAGCTCTTCCAAGCATTATTCAGAGATGTACTTCTTCTCCTGCAACTTGCAGCCAAACACAGGAACAAAGGAAAGGGTACAAATAATAACAAAGGTTCAATTACTAGTAGGCAAGTATTTACATGTGACAGGATGGGCCATTGCACTGCACAGCATGACCAAGGTCTACCACTATATGGTCCTGGACAGGGGGCCATATGTCCCCCTTCTTTACATATATGGCTACAGTATCTGCTCTTCATCTACACCTATTCACATCTATCATGTTCAAACCTTCTTCTTCTCTAGACATCAAGCTACCAGCAAGGAGGCCATTATGAAACTACACCATTCCCTCTGGATCTATGATGATCACCATAATATATAGTGTCATTTGGCATACAGTTTGTTGCACCTTCAGCACTGGTCAGTATCATAGCTGAACTGCTAGACAGAGCCAGAGTGATACATAGCAAGGCAATGATTGTAATATCAATACTAATTCTAAGTATTGATACCGGGTGAATACAAAAAGTGAGGACATGATCAAAAAGTTGTGAACAATAGCCAGAATTATTAGCTGGCACAAAATTTGGGGACATGATAAAAAAGTTGAGAGGAGCTGGTATAGGTCATATGGCAATAGAAAATGCAGACAATTTTATATATAAGCAAAAGTGGCTCATGGAATGAATATTATAAGCAAAAGACATACTGCATGCAGTTAGATTGACACATAGAAGGAAGAATATATACATACCAGCCTGAAGACTTCAATTCCACAAGAGCTCTCAGCACACACTGCCATTGTTAGTAATCGAAAGAAGCTGCTTAATAATATGTGGACTGGGTACAGTTGTGGACACATAGATATGACAATCTTGATATCTCTGGAACAGGAATTTTTCAGGCAAAACCAAGGCCAGATCTGAACTCAGCAGCTTGAAATATGTCCAAAACCACCCTTCCAAAGTTTTTCACATGACATTTCTGGACTGCCAAAAATTTAGGGCAATTTGAGCTCCTTATAACCTACTTATTGTACTCAAATCTAGTTAAGGACAGCCTCAATAGACAGCATAGCATGCTAGGAAATCTGGCGGTGCCGTTTTTGCTGCCTGACAGCCCATGCAGCTGCTTTGCTGGTTAGTCCCTTCCAATAGGCACTCATAAACTGCCAAGATCAATTGATAAAGTGTTGTATGACAATATCTGGGCATGCATTGAGATACTTCTCTGCAGCTTGTTTTGCATTAGCAAAAGTATGCTTTGGGACCTCTCTATAGATGTATTTTGCGCTTCCCCAATGATTTGCTGAGGACATCAGGACCTTTCCTTGTATGTTGATAATCATGAACCTTGTGTACTGAAGATCAGGAGTTCTGATGTACATAGATTGGATCATTCAGCCACACCTATTGTTTTCCTCTTCTTTTCCCTGGGTTCTTATGGCAGCCAATCTTCATCATTTGGATCATCTCCCAGTTCATGGGCTGTCTCGATCAATTTCTTGGGGAGTTCCTCATCATCCCAGTCTTGATCTTCAAGTTCCTCCATCTCAGTATTGCCACCAAGATCTTCCAAGATCTCTTCATCCAGAGAGAATTTCTTTAACTCACAAGTCAAGTCATCATCGATGACATTGTCCAGACTCGGTGTGCGAGATCGGTTTGCAGATCTGTTGCTCACTGGGCTGACAGCACGGGAGTTGATCACAGGCTTTTGATTGAGGAGCCCCGATATGTTGCGTTCCTGTTTCGATGGTCGTCCGCGCATATTGGTCAGAGCAGAAGATAGCAAGGCCTAACTTTAATCAATTTTTTGGGGCAAACTACTTGTATGTTTCTCAAACTTTTTACAGAATCATGATCAGATAACCAAAAGCTTTCGATTCCGCACTTTTGCCGATTTTTCCACATTTTTTGCGGGGACCGCCAAAATTTGGAGGTCAAAATTTCTTACAACTACAGCTACAAGAAATCGGCTCGTGAAAACCAAATCGTTGGACCTCAAATAACATATTTCAATGATAAAATCCAGGATTCAGGTGCCGTCCGACCTTCCAAATTTGATTGTTTGTTATTGTATCTGAGTGTCCGCAACTGTACCAACCTCAACTTGTGGTTGGTTTTACCTTGCCTGTACGTGTTAGTTGAAACATTCATGATGTCAATATGTCTAACGGTAATGAGTCGAAATTATCGCATGAAAACTACGCATGGAGGATCTGTCTGGTCTTATTCTGACTCCTATTCCATACTCCACAATCATTCGATAGACTTGGCTTGTGTGGGCTCCAAGCCAGCTGTCGGCTCAGATCTCTCGGCAGACGCTGTAGCTCCACTAGTAGTATTATGTTGCTCAGCAATGCGACGTGCTTCTTCATGGATGTCCTGGACTCGTTTGGACGTGCTTGTGTAGAAAGAACGAACTTTTTGGCCAAGGGGAGAAGCAATCGCTTTGGCGTAAAACTGACCATTGACATCGTCAAAGGAATACTGATCACGGTGATAAACTGGCTTACGTCGTATACGGTTTTCGAATATCCTTTCTGCTCATCCACCGTCTTTGCCTTTTGTGTAGCGGCATCAAAGGTTAATTGAACTTGGCTGGAAATCGTTTGATCGGGCCCGAGTGCGCGCGATCCAAGAGACCTGTCGACATGATGAAAGTATTCAAGGAAGCGCTTCGATATACCCTGTTCGTCTTAAAGGAAAATTGATCCTTTAGCGAAACAAAAAAGCAAGTTGGCTTACTATCGATCTCGATCGCCCGCTCAAGAGCCTTGTGGGAAAGTATATATCCATGAGCAAGATATTCCGCAGCGACTGGAGATGCCAGAATCAATCCAAGAACGATGAGAGTAACACCATGCTTACTGCCGGCCCTCGGCTTTTCATGTTGTTCGAGATGAGTTCCATCCATAGAAACACTTTCCTCATCATTATAAGTATTTTCAGAGGTGATTGTCAAAACGGAGCCATCGAGAGTACCACCATTGAGCTACAAGATGTTTCAGATGGAGATGAACTAAAGTGAAGAAGTACCGCTTACCATCAAAGCTGTCTTCGCGGCATTAGGTTTCTCAAAATGAATGACGGCTTTATCTTTTTCGTGCTCGATTCGGCTGATCCTACAGCGAAAATATGTATCAATACAATCAACTTCTGGGGAGGAAACAACTGACTTTCCACAGAATCTGATGATAGAGATCAGGTGAGCCGAGCTGTTTCAGATTGTTGCGATTGAGGGGACTGGGTATGACATACGTGAAGAAGGCGTGCAACTGAATGTCGGTAGTGGTGGAAGCGAGTCCAGATACCTACGAGAATCGTGTAATCACGGGGACTAGGGCAAAAAAATATGCTTACATGAGCTGTGTAAGGCGACATGGCGGCAAGTAGATGGTCGCAGTACAAGGGACAGCTATAAAACCCATGACATCATGCAACCCCAGTACGTCACGTGAAAAAGTGTCACGAAAAAGCCTTACATGCGCACCTGACCGGGCCAAAACCCGGGTCATTTGAGGCCCCGTGAAACTCCCGCCAACTCTCGTCTGCCATATAGGGGATATGAGGGGGAAATTTTGCAAAATCTAGATCCGAACTTTATTGGGGATTTGAGGCCTAGTCGGGCAGAAATTTCGTATCTTGGGGAAGAATATCGAGCATTCGAGGCACTGAGAAAGGCCATTTGAGAGCATTCCAGCCTTTATTTGAGGAGTCTGACAGTTTTGGATGTAAGTTTATGTATAGAAATGGTACAGGCGTCATAGAGCATGACAGCTCAGAAAATTGTATTGATGTTGGTATTCCTCACTCATGCCTCCCTGCATTCCAGACAAAACAGAGACAAGGGAAGCTCTCAACCGCAGGGCACGGGAAAAATGATGCATTCGCAACATTGACATCTTGTCCAGTGACATCATTACTTTGATTGAAGGTGACAAGAAAATTGGTGCATCAACCATTGATGCTGTAAATGCAAAGCTCCAAGTACTTGATGGGAAGAAGTTCCATCTCCATATGCATGCGCCCATTGAAAATGTCATTTTTAACCTTGGGCTCCATGCCCTCGTTGGCAATGATGTTCTTCGCAAGTCTCTGACACCTCTCACAGCAACATGCATTAATACTTTGCACTGTGCTAAGGTGAAACCAATTCTTGCCAAGGCACCTGTTTTAGAAATTCAACTTCCAGGTAAAGCAACATCCAAGTAACTTAGTATATGCTGTACCTAGATGTACTCTTTCATCAATCCATGTTGCTCAGCATAATAAAGGTGGCACTCTTGTGCAAGGAAAAAAATTGAAATTACTGAGACTTTCCTTTTTTGAATATATGTTGTCTGTTATAGGCCTTCAAGATTGGGGATTTGAGGCCAAATTTTGGGAAAATTCTGGACAAGAGTTGGCAGGAGCTTCCTGGGGCCTGTCATTTGGGTCAGTCAGACTGTCAAAATGACTGTCACTGACCCATGGTCAGTGGGGTCTTTCCATGAAAAATGTCGAAATAATATATTAAACTGCCTACTCATCACTTGGGACTTCAATTGGCTCTGAAGCTGTTCTGGTGCATGTCTATGAGCTTTGTACACCTTCCCCTGACCTGCTTGTATAGGCTTTTGGAAGAATGGCATGACCAAGATCTATCCAGTGATAAGCAATCATATTTCTGAAATACTTATATCAGTGGTATATATATGTTATGGTTGTTTGGCATGTTAAATTAAGACATATAGAGCTATACTTGCTTTTTTGCCTCTGCATTTACTCAGATCTGTCAAATCTAATGTGTCATCTTCCAGTACCAAGGTTTGACCAGTGGAACCATGTGGATAACAATGGGTCTATATATTGACACATAAAATATAAGTCTGCAAAAATGAATAATACCTTCAAGGATATGCCATCTACTGACCCATGTATGTGCATGTCTAGGTATCCTATTCAATGTGATATTTATTGATGCAAAATCAAATGTTAATATGGGGTATAACAAATAGTAAAAGAATAAGTTTAAGCAATTTCAATTTGGCATACATGTGCAGAAGACAAACCCCTTCACTGGTTGATACATGTTCACAAATCAAGATACACAAAGATTTTGAAGTGGGTGAACAGAGCACAAGACAAGATCAAGGTATGGCTGCAATACTACATGAAATTATATGGATCATTCATATATGTGAATGATGAAGTGTATATGTTTTGAAGCCTTACACAAATCAATCTTTATATGCAAATGTATCATGCAGTGCATTTTTGAAGACTTGCAACACCAGTGCATGGACTTACTTAATTGCTCATATAATACAGATAATTAAGTAATGAAGATTCACATGGTGTGCTTTTTGAAGATATGTAGTTTAGCAAGGTAAGACATCAGCACATTTTGAACTCACTTCCATAATTTCTGTGTTACAGCAGATTGTGCACAGAAGGACAGACTGAGTCAGAGAAAAGGATAGACACTTGAGACTAGTCACACTGATGGGAACTGGAATCTCATATTCAGTAGATGATACAGTGGCTCAAAAAACTGTCTCAATTTTTTATACTTTCAGAAAGATGACATTGGCAAGAAGGATTGGAAGTATTTCAAGTTTTGGTTAAATCATGTAAAATACTATGACATCATGGCTACAAATTGCATTTTAGTTTATGTAATTTAAATCAAAACTGATGGAGTAATGGCCATTTTAAAATATTCACTCATTGGGACAGTTTTTTGAGCATCTCTAATTTTGGTATTTAGTACTTTGTATGTCCTCCATTTGCCTTGATAACTGCTTGAATCCTTCTAGGCATGCTTTTCATCAGTCTTTGTCATACCTATGCTAGCATCCCACTCCTTTGCAACCCTCTCCCACAATTCATGCACAGCATAAGGAGGTGTTTCATACTGCCTAAGCTGCTCCTTGAGGTACTCCCAGAGGTGTTCAATAAGGTTAAGATCAGGGGATTGGGCTGGCCACTAGAGGACATCAAAGTTGTTGTCTTCAAACCACTTGTTAGCCCTCTTAAAGTTGTGTTTGGGGTCATTGTCCCATTGAAAGTAATAGGCACCCTCCTACATCACCAACTTTTCCAAGCTCTCCTTTGCTCTGTCATTCAAAATTTCACAATACTGCTCTGCATTCATAATTCCTACCACCTCTACCAGCTTTCCTATCCCAACCCATACAGCCCCATACTATGAGATTATTCCCTCCTCCATGTTTCACAGTAGGTGTATGTAAGGGAATGTCAGCCATGGATAGTCCTAAACAAGCCCACCACTCACAACCTGACACTCTGGTCAAGAGGCAAGTGACAAGTGAGCTGGCCAAAGGCACAGTGGGCAAGAGGCAGATGTCCAATGAAAGGCAAAGGTGGAGGGCAAGGCAGAAGGCAAGGGGCCACACTGGCTGAGCTTACAGTCATGCTGATGGATAACTTGGAACCAATGCTATTGTCCAAACTGGGGATATCCTATTCCCAAGTCTGCCTTGATACTACAAGGCTACTTGATGACTAAGTACCTATGACTACTAAGTTGGAGGCCACTGACTACAACCTATTGACTAAGCAAAGGCCAATGGCTATGAACTACTGACTAATCAGGCCCAGTAGTAGAAGGATCAATGATTGACAAGAAGATGCCATATGCCAGGCATGACATATCTATTAGGCCTGGGAGCCAAAATGGTGAGGGAGTAAGAAGGGGCCAGGCAGTCTGAAGGTCAGCTAGATAGAAGTGCCAATCCTGTTGGACTAAGCTAGATGAGGGTGGGATGGTCCAGAGACCAGTTCCTTTACAGTATAGTGATTCAGTCTGAAATGCCTTCTCCTCACAGCTTCCACACATACTGCTTTCCATCTGCTCCAATCCTGTTAATCTTTGTCTCATCTGTCTGCAACACTCTTTTCCAGTCCTTCACAGTCCAGTTCTAATGCTCTTGAGCCCATTTAAGTCATACTTCCTGATGTCTAGCTTTGAGCATAGTGTAAGAGAACAAACGCTTCACAGGTAAAACCCAGCAAGAGCAGGCCAGCACAAGTGACAAGCAAGAGTGAAAGAAGCTAAGAAGTGGCTAAGAGTTGGGTGAGGGGTGAGTGCAGTGAGCTAAAGCAAAGGTAGCAACACTGGGGTTCTTACAGTCAGTTTGGTAGATAGACCTGGGAAACACTGCTATTGTTCAGTCTAAGGATATTCTATCCTGCAGACTGTCCTATATACTACATTGCTAGAATGATGACTAACATAACTACTTCATCTGTCAGTGGTATGTATGGAAGCTAGGCTAACAATTAGTCTATACTGAGTAAGGTCCAAGCATGTGATTTATGGAAAGTGACTAATGGGGAGAGAATGGTGTAGGGCTTGACAGGCAGTATGTCAGATGAGCTAGAATAGTGGATTATCCTTGGACTAAGCCTGGAACAGAGTTAAACAGTCCTAGGGGGACCATCCCCTTACACATAGGAACTTTCCTCTTTGTAGTAGACCAATATCCCTCCTCCTGCAGCACATTCCAGACAGTCTGAAGAGAGACAGGGTTGGAAATGATGTTGTTGATAAAATTAGTGGTCTGAACAGCTGTATCAAGTCTTCTAGTTGAGATTTGTTGAACAATAGCCTGTTTATCATATGGAGTAAGCTTAGCTAGATGGCCTCCAGGATGGTTTTCCTTGTCCACTTCCAACTCTCTACCAATCCTTCCAATAGTAGACTTTCCTAGATCAGTTTTAGTCCCAATCTGATGTAGAGAATACCCTTGAGCAAGGAGAGAAGCAACAGTAAAGCATTGTGCAAGAGAAGTAGCTTTCATGATGGTGGTTGAAGGTCAAGATGTAGTTCAACCAACTTGAACCACCCCCAAATATAACCAAACATGGTCACATGACTCTGTTGATATTCCCACATGCAACTTACTCTTTATTTCTGACTAAAATAGGGATAAATCTGCAAAGTTGAAGATGCTCAAAAAACTGTCCCAATGAGTTAATGTTTTAAAATGACCATTGCTCCATCAGTTTCGATTTAAATTACATAAATTAAAATGCAATTTGTAGCCATGATGCCATAGTATTTTACATGATTTAACCAGAACTTGAAATACTTCCAATCCTTCATGCCAATGTCATCTTTCAAAAAGTACAAAACATTGGGACAGTTTTTTGAGCTGCTGTATTCAATCCTTAAATACAACTCATATTTGATGTTAAGCTTTGTCCCTCAAGTGTATTTAAGCTCAAACCCTATTAAGCTTTAACCCTTACATCCAACACTAGTAGTTTATGAAAACTTGGTATGGAGGCAGATCAAAGATATTCTAATAGTACAGAGGAAATGACATGTGTACCAGGTTATGACTTTGATCAATGGAGGGGAGAATGCACAGATGGACTTTGCCCCACTTGTGTTGCCTCAGATTGAACTGTTCATTTGACATAGGGCTCCACATGGCCTATGGTCCATTTTACTGGGATAGTTATCTGGTGTTATCTGCAACACCCATGTTATCTGCCTGTTATCTTCCTTATACTCTCTGACACAAGAAAACATGCATGTGCACACATCTTCATGCTCATTCAAGTTCCAAATCATCTATCTATCTACTGCACCTACTTGTGCCTATACATGTATTTACTATCAAGCACTCATCATCAACTCTGAATCTGAGTCAGAATCTGAGTGCGAGTGTCAGCCACCAGCATGTCCCTGAAAGTGCAGTTGTCCCAAAGGCTCAAAGACAAGCCTCAATTACCAGCCTCAATTACCAGGTGCTCCCAGACATGAATGGCCTCCAAATAACACTAAAATGTTAGTCAATGATGGAACAGTCCACAGTAAGCACTCTCAGGGCTGTATCATTTGTTTTATATATAATATATCGTATCTTCATCATGCATACAAATCCTGACTTGAATACCAGACATGCACAATGTATATACATGTTTGGTGATGAATACATCATTATCATGAAGAATTTCCATGTGAAGCAAGTGAAATTGAGCAAGCAAGTAGTAGCATTTCAGGAGCCAACCAGACCAACCTTCTTCCATGCAAATCACCCTGAAATATCACAAGATTACCCAGATTCCACAAGAACTAGTGATTAACAATTCAAACACCTAAATCAGGCTGCCAAGTGCTCATGTATTGTTGCTACAAAATGACTAATTCGACGCAGAGAAGACACTTGTGGCTTGTTCTACCAAAATACTTCAGTCTGGTGGAATGGGCGCCTCAGAGGCAAAAGAGGCTAACACTGTGGGTGTGAATCTATTGCAACAGGAGTTGACTGACAGGTCACCTTCAGTCATGCAGCATGGGGGTGATCCTGGTGATTGCCCGTGTAGCTGTTAGAATGACGCTGTAAATGGTATAGGTGGAGACTCTGTAAACCAGATCATTCTCATCGTTGGAATGAGTTACTTCCCTTGAAATCTTCTGCTGCAGAGGGATGTTACGAGTAGCGGGCTTTGCGGCCAGAGGACCCCCGTCGTGTTTATAACTAAAGGTACAGAAGGAGACGGGTCATGTGATCAAGAATTATAATGAGCCTCCATAGTTGAGCTTGACCCCACTGTTCCGTTGTGCTCTTCTCCCGGTTTGCTGATTAACTAGCCACATGGCCGCTGTGGCCGCTCCCGTGTACTCTAATCCCCTCTTTGCTGCGCAGACGAATCATGCAACGACGCACACATCTGCTCAGTTGATACAACAGCAGGAAGAAGCCCTCCGGGAGAGCGAACCGTTCTTTAATACCCTCTTTTGTCGCGCGATTTATGACTACGAGGCTCACAGTGAATCGTCGCTTTCCTTCAATAGAGGTGATGTCATCGAAGTTCTAACACAAGAACCGTCGGGCTGGTGGGATGGGCTACTGGGAGATGAGCGTGGCTGGTTCCCGTCCAACTATGTTGAAGTCATCTCAGACGAAGAGGCAGAGCAGTTCTTTCTTGCAGACTCGTCTGGTTCAGGGTCTTCTATGTCGCAGACATTGACCGATCCTTCCATGGTCGACGTGTCCCATGCTATGATGGGACGAGAAGCAGATGAGTGGTCCGAGAACGACACCCTGCCTTCGATGCATGGTACGACCTTTGAAAATGAACCTGTGAATACATCACAGACAGATGACTATTGGATGCCAGAAGTTGGTCCTAATGGACAGGTACGTCTCTGTCATCTGTGTCTTCCTCTTGTCCTGAACAACATCAAGATACTATCTTACGTTAATACCCAAACCGGACAACGTTCTCGTGAGGCTCCGGAATTGGATGACGAGATTTCCGATACTCATCTCGCGGGTTTGACATCCCAATTATCATCACGGTCGGGTACAAGTGCAGGTCTGGTTTTTGGACTCAATGGACCATCTGGGATTACTAGTATTATGCAGGATTTTGCTGGTTTTGGTGTTCCACGTCGAACAGGGACGACGCCCGAGCCATGGGTAAGGAGGTTGGGAGACGACGGAAGGTCGTTCTCCTTCTACAACAAGGTGAATGGTCAGGTCTCTCGGACCCGACCCGAGGCTCCACCGCGCGTGTCCTTCCAGGCATCGTCTTCACTGCCTCAACAAAGGACCACAAACGGCGGTCAACGTCTCAGCGTTTACTCCGATGACTCTGATGTACACCCTCGTGAAACTGTGTCTCGTAGATCGACCACTAACGGACATCATGACAAATCATCCTCGGAATCGCAAACTAGGCTGGTCAAGGAGAGGGTCCTTCCCGACTCTACAACAGTTGAGCGCTTAGCTCAGGCCCTGCAGCAACACATTGCCACTCCTTACCCCGATCGTGCCACAGAAATCGACGAGCTCACTTCTGCTACCAATTTAGCCATTGACGCCGTGATCAACAATATTCAAATCAACGGCATGGCACGGAGAGCCGAAGAAGATCGCAAGATGGAAGACTTGATCTACAACGTCGTATTAAAGGTCCGCAGTATTTTGTACACTCTCGCCGCCCCAACTTTCGCGATCCCCTCCAACGTACTGCCCAGAGAGCTTAGAAGTATTCCACTGCCCCCTCAGTCTCCTCTTAAGCCGGTCCAGCGGAAGGTAACAGCAACACTGTCTCGTCTGGTTCTTTCAACACGAGCTCTTCAGTATGACTCTGGTTTAGTGTTGGCAGACACTCTAAGCCGAATTGAAATCGATGCAGAGGGCCTCAAGAAGGATGTAGCTGCGTTCGTTCTTCAGGTCCGGCGACTGGAACATAGTTCTGAACTACCTCGCCATGAACATCCTAAACGCATCAACGGTGTCTTCAGCACCGCGAATATAGGTCTTGGACTTGTTGGTGCGGGGACAGCCGGACGATGGAAAGGTTTTGGATGGCTACGTCTGGATGATGGTCAAGTGTCATCTCAGCAGGTTTTTGGGCCCGAGGTCATTTCAGAACTCAGGCAGTACACAACCAATCTGAACACACGATTTCAAGATCTCTTACCTGCTCTGCAAACATTAGGCCTCAAATCAGGTCAGTCTGGAGTTTCATATCACTTGGAACTGTACCCTGACCTTTCAGTAGTTGATCAGGTCCGTCTTTATGGTCGAGAACTTGTGTCACAAATTGCTTCCTTGCTCACTTATGTATCCGACGTCCATGTTGCTCGGCAAGTTGATATCGACGGAATCCAACAAGATGACGGTTCGCTCTCCAACCCTTACAGCCAAACCGTTGGGACCGCTCGACGGCTGGTTCGGACGCTTGAGGCAGTTGTTCAAGCAGTGTATAACGATACTGCAGTTTTCTTATTCACACTGCAATCAGTGCGAGATTCAGACCTCCTGCAATATGATCACGAAAGGAGACATGCCTGGGATCATCTCGATGCTCTTTCTTCTTCGCTGGTTGCGAACATTTCTGACTTGCTTGACACACTTGACAAACTTCTTTCTCTGGGTCATGAACAAGCTGAGATGTCTTCTGGTGACTATAACGGCTCCATAGAGTGGCGAATGTCTCGAGTATCTCGAGTGAGCATTCGTCCTTCCCATATGGACGATGATACCTCGGACACGTTGGTCAGTATGGCAATGGTTTTTGAAGATTCACCTGCGAAGCCATCAAAAATCTTGGATCCATCATACGTACAACCCCATGCGAACAGGGATTTCATGCATCCTCCACATTACACATCAAATGAATACTCGCTGACGAACATACTTGTTACTGAGGAAGAACAAGAGCCACATGATCGTGAGTTCCGTTGTTTGTCTCCTTTTCAAATACATATCAACTGATGGTAACATAAGCCGATTTCGGCGCTAAGTCGCCTCCACGAGCAACGGCTTCGCGAAAGCTGGAAAAACTCTTGGGTGCCGACTATGCAAGTAAAGTCGCCGCCGACCTCAAACCGTGGTATCTTCGCCCGAATTATAACCCTGAGGATATCTTGATTGACCATGATAACACCGTGAAGGGTGGAACTCTGCCCGCTCTGGTGGAGCGTCTGACTGCCCATGATCAAGTTGGTATGTTACTGCTGTATTATCTACGTCATCTTAATTCTCATACTCCTGCTGTGCAGATCCTACCTTCAATCAGGCATTCCTGATGACATTCAAATCGTTTACGACCGTCAATGAACTATTTGATCTTCTTGTTGCGAGATTTCGATTAGAACCTCCTGCTGATTTGAAAACTGAGGAGCTGGAGGATTGGGGGAAACAAAAGAAGCATCTTATCCAAATACGGTATGTTGTGTTACCATCCTTGCCAATCTCGTGAGTAATGTCAACAACGCGCCTAGCGTTATCAACACATTTGTCACAATGCTGAAGGATGAGGATATATTGGAGAAGGAGGACTTCTATATCCTCGAGCGTATGAAAGTATTTGTGTCGTCGGACGAGGTCTCACAATTTGGCGCGGCGAAACAAGTGCTGGTGTACATTGATCGTGCGGTATGTTTGTTGAATTACTGATTCAAATCCAGTTCCTCGAGATCTTACGCCATCTGTAGATCAGGAACGATAACAATGCGCTCAAAGCAATGCCGCAGAGCACACCACCTCCGCCTATCTATCCTAAGACGACCAAAAAGCTCAAGCTTGCAGATATCGAACCACTTGAGCTGGCACGTCAGCTCACTATCATGGAAAGTAATCTGTATCAGAAGATTAAACCCATGGAGTGCTTGCAACGTGCTCGCGAGCAAAAGACGGAGAACATGGACAACATTGCTACCGTCATACAAATGAGCAATCGGGTTGGTACACTATTCTGGAGTCAAGACGATGTGTTGATGGTATTACATTCAGATTGCGGACTGGGTGGCGGATTGCGTACTTAGCAAGGATGATTCTCGCAAACGAGCTTCCACAGTCAAACATCTAATCAGCGTCGCTGACGTGAGTCCATTCAGACATCAGGGTTTACGTCCTGATAACGTGTCTGTTAGCGTTGCCGAACACTCAACAATTTTTCCTCCATGATCGCTATCACCTCAGGGCTCAACACACCGCCGATCCGTCGGCTTAAACGGACCTGGGAGCAGATCAACCAGAGAATCATGGCACAATTCACTGCTTGTGAAATGACCATCGACAGTAACAAAAATTTCACAAAGTATCGCCAACTTATGGCTTCAGTGACTCCGCCCTGTGTTCCTTTCATTGGTGAGCCTGATGGAGGCTATGTTTTTGCCCTCTTGGTTGACCTCTGGTGCAGGTGTCTTCCTTTCAACGTTACAGTTCATCCAGGATGGCAACCCCGACATGCTGCCAGGCGGACTTGTGAATTTCCGCAAACGGCAAAAAGCGTCCGAGGTCATCAACGACATTAAGCGTTGGCAAGCACAGTGTTTCAATTTACAGCCCATACCCGCTGTGCAAGCCTTCATCGAGGAGTCGCTGAATCAATTCACTGATAGCAAGGCGTCGAGCGAACAGTTTTGGGCGCTGAGTCTTGAGCGTGAACCCAGAGAACGCGAAGATGAAAAGATGGCACGGCTACTCCAGGAGAGCGGTTTCCTATGAGGTCCGAGTTCAATTATTTGGACTGAAAGTCGACCAACATTCCTGCATCATGTGTGTATTTGGCATTGCTTCTGCTGTTCTTCTAGGATCAGGATAACTCTTGTATTATATGTAAGTTTAGACATGTAACTGAGAATCTTCGATGCCCTTTGGCCAAGCTATCGGTCATCAAAGGTGCAAGTCTCCTAGATTGGTGATTGGCTGTGATTTGATAAGATATCTCCTACCGCATACGTCTTCTTGACTCTGACACCTTGTTTATGTGATATTTCTCATTCCTGAACCTGACATCTTCTGATGCTCACATATTGAAATCTTAACAGACCATGAGACCGTTCAAGATTTCAACACTCAATGGGATCTCTCGAAACAGCAAGCATGCTAGATGTCATATTTACTGCAGTATGACTACACTATCACATATCAAAGGGGAGGACAACACCGTGGCTGAAGCTCTCTTGCATTTTTCTGAGGATTTCTGAGAAGGAGTGCTGGAAGACATCAAAGCAGGATATGAAGAAGATGAATATATGAGGGAACTAATTGTGGATTGGAAATCAGTGAGGAATGGATGAGTTTATGTTAGCAACCATCTTGTCTACTCCAAGTACAAAGCCAGTGAACATGGCCACTCTGGAGCTGATAAGACATGTGGCACTGCAGTGCTCTTACTACTGGCCAAATATGCAAAACAACCTTGGGTGGGTTATATCCCCTTCTTGTGTAGGATGCCAGCAGAATGAGAGCTCGCCTACAAATCCTGTGGGGCCATTACATCTGTTGCCAGTTCAGAACAGACATTTTTTGTAATGTGTCTGTTACGGGTTGCGCAGCTTACAGTTCACACTCTGTAACACAAAACCAATAGATAGTCTGTCTATGAAGTATGAAGTAAGGCACTGCCTTATGTAAGTATATAATTTATATCTATAGGTAGTGTCAGGTGGTGCTACCATGAGAATGTACTACTATACTAGCTGTTGGTGTATAAAGTAAGTGTAATGGGGGGGTCTGCTCATGAATCTGTCCATGGATTCACTTCAAGGTATGTACAATATAATACAAAGTAATAAGGGGTGGAATATGGCATCCCACCCATGAATCTGTGCTGGGCCCTACTTCCTGGGCTCCTACATTAATAAGAAGGTAGGCCATAACTGGCCTACAGAGTAAGTTGGGCATGATGGTTTGACCAAAGCAGTACCCATAACTGCATCAGTAGATAAAAAAGGGCTTTGCCTGTCACAACCCATCCCTGGACCCCTGCCTCACCTCTGAACTTTGCCTGGCCAAGCCCAGCAAGCCCTGGAGCACATCCCCCTCCTCCCCTAACCCCTATGACCCTCCACTACCATCAGCACCAGCTCTGGCAAACCCCAACACTTCTCTGGAGATCTCCAATGCTTCCCCCAGTAGACTTTGTGATCTCCCTGACCCCCCCTGAGTGTTTGGGTAATTCCAACCCCCTCTGCCCTCCCTGGTGCACATCATGGATGTGCATCAGACACTACCAACACCCAGCTAGCCAGTCACAGGATGCCCCAAACAAACCCAAAACTCACCCTGCACAGTCTGGCCTCAGACTCATAGTCCTGGATGAGTTCTCCCACTAGAACTTAAACCATAGAGTAGTGTTAGTTACAGTAGTCTTGATATCGCCTTACCTGATACATTTCTGTAAGGGGATGGTCCCCTTAGAACTGTTCAACTCTATTCCAGGCTTAATCCAAGGATGATCCACCATTCTAGCTCATCTGACATACTGCCTGTCATGCCCTACACCCTTCTGTCCTCATTAGTCACCTTCCATGAATCACATGCTCAGACCTTACTCAGTATAGATTAATTGTTAGCCCAGCTTCCATACATACTGCCAACAGATGAAGTAGTTATGTTAGTCATCATTTCTAGTGATGTAGTATATAGGATGGTCTGCAGGATAGAATATTCTCAGACCAAACAATAGCAGTGTTTCCCAGGTCTATCCACCAAACTGACTGTAAGAACCCCAGCATTACTACCTTTGCTTTAGCTTGCTGCACTCACCCCTCACCCAACTCTAAGCCACTTCTTAGCTCCTTTGACTCTTGCTTGTTGCTTGTGCTGGCCTGCTCTTGCTGGGTTTTACCTGCAGAGTGTTTGTTCCCTTACAGGTTGTTCAGTCTCCTATGCTGTCTGCCTAGCCCCTGGCTCACCAATAGATACTAGCTCACCTATGACCCTTTCTATGCCAGTGCCTGATACATCATCCCCCATCATCTCCTACACTTTTGGACACTACTCCTGAGGCACTTCAGCACTACATGGCCTTAACATGGCTTGTTGCTCTTGCCCTCAATGGGGAGGGGGGGGGGGTTAAACACTGTTCATTGAGGTGATGAAATCTGAAGAGGGGGTGATGTAAGGGGATGGTCCCCCTAGGACTGTTTGACTCTATTCCAGGCTTAGTCTGAGGATGATCCACCATTCTAGCTCATCTGACAT
>JAGGAV010008092.1:0-17228 GCA_017657295.1 Termitomyces sp. DKA64 | reverse complement strand
AGGGCTGGGGAACTGCATGGTGAGGTCCTGCCAGGCAATGTTGGAATTGATGTCATGCAGCCAAGGGAGTCTGAGCATAATTGGGGTTGCCTCTGAGAGTTGGGTGATGAGGAGGCAGGTTGGGAATTGCAGGCTGTTGTCAAGTATGAGGGAGCCAGAGTGGAACTTGGTGATCCTGGCAGTGGTGGATCTTCCATCAAACAGCTGTAACTCCACAGGCATGTCAAGGGGTTTCTGGGGGAGGTCAAGTTTTGGAGGCTCCACTGTCAATGAGGGTGTGGAGGATGGCAGGGGAGTTGCTGAGGTGGGCATGAATGATGAATGATTGTGCGGATCAGAAATGGAGCTGTAGGGGGGTTTGAGGAATGTTGGGGGTGACTCCCAAAACATCATGAGTGGTGGGGATGTTGAAGGGGATGGGCCCCAGGTTGGGCAAGTCATCCCAGTCAAGGCAGAGGGTGAGACTTGATCAGTCAATATGAGGGTTGGTCACTTGGAGCCAGGAAAATCCAAGGATGAGGGGAGCAGAGGCATGCAACTTCATGACCAGTAGCTGGAGGTCCTGCTATTGCCTGTTGGCAAAAGTAATCCTTGTTTCTACACAGTGGGTGATGTCACCTGTGGAGGTCAGATTGCCATTGAAGAGTTTTAGGGGGATCAGGAGGGGGAGGCATTGGGGGGGTTGCAGAGCAAGGACCACCAGGGATTCATCAATGAAGTTGTCTGTTGTGCCACTGTCAATCAGGGTAGGCACAGGGTCAGAGGTGAAGGGGAGGGTAGTACAGAGAAGGAGGTTGTGGGAGAAATATGAGAGGAGATGAGTTGGGAGAGTGTCTGAGGCAATTACTGTTGTGCAGAAGAAAGTAGCTGGGGCAGAGAAGATGTCAGAGTCTGATCTGTGATTTAGTGCATCTTTGGGACCTAAACCACTGGGTCATTTTCTGTGAACTGATAGTCACAGTCCTCTCCATCAATGGTCTAGATGGTGCATCCCATCACCTGGCATTTAGGGCAATTGCTGATGAAATGACCCTGCTCATCACACAGAATACATGCTCCTTCCTTTTGTTGATGTGCCTGGGTCTCCATTGGAACATCAATCCAGGGCCAGTCCCTGATCTGATTGGCCCACAGAGCCTCCTGATTGTTTGTGGAGTCCAGGGGGTCATCTGGGTCCAGGGAAATGTCAGGTTCAGGGTCCAGAGGGCCTGGAGCATTGCAGAGATCAGTGGCATTAAGTTGGGCAGGGGGTCAGGGTCCAGGATTCCAAGGGGTGTTAACTGGACCTCATCTGGGGGAGAACCAGGGTGCAGGGTTAGTGGGCATCATGGGAGTGGTGGTTCAGAGGTTGTTGGTTGCTCTAGATTGCCAACCTAGGTTGCCAGACAGGTTTCAGTTGTTCTGTGGGCCTTGGTTCTCACTCCAGTCTTCCCAATAGTGCTGATCAATCTGGGTGACAAGCACCTTGTATCCATCATACATGGGTTGTTTAGGTGCAAGGCAGAGGATGTCCTTAATCCACTGTGGGAGGGCACAGTGAAGGGCAAACCAGAGAGCATTGTAGTTCCAGCCAGTCTTGTAGGCCTCCCATTCAAACCAGATGATGAGGTCATGAATTGTTCATTGTTGTGCATCCAAAGGTTGTAGAGGTTTTCTTCTGCCTCTGCTACAGTGTCAAATACTCTGAACTTACTGGAGAATTCCTGTGTGAAAGTGGGCCAATTTGAGAGTACTGGGTTGTTGGAGTCAAACCATAGCAATGCTGTGTAGTGGTCAAAGGCAATGCCCTGTAAGTAGGAGGCAGCAAAGGCCTGCAGGAGGAACTTGTTGCTCAGGCAGCCAGGGCACTCAAATCTGAACACACCACCAGTGTCAAATCAGTCTGTGCAAACAAATGGGCCATCTGTGACAGACTCCTGACCTTCCAAGACCATATCTATGTGCCCAATGACCCAGAGCTCTGCTGGAGGATTGTAGAGCAACACCATAATTTCCAGATTGCAGGACACCCTGGCCAGTGGAAAATGCTAGAGCTGGTATTCCAAAACTACTGGTGGCCCCAGATGTCCTGGTATATTGAATCCTACACTAATACATGTGATCTCTGTCTCTGGACTAAGCCCCAATGCCACCTTCCCCCTGGCCAGCTGCACCCCCTGCCTATCCCCACAGAGCAATGGAGCATTGCCTCAGTAGACTTCATTATGGAACTCCTCAAGGCCCATGGCTATGACACCATTATGATAGTGGTGGACCTTTATGGCAAGTGAGCACATTTTATCCCTACCCACACCACTTGCTCTGCTATGGGCACCACTGACCTGTACCAAAGGAATGTCTGGAAGCTGCATGGCCTCTCCAGTGCCTATGTATCTCACTGGGGCCCACAATTTATGGTGGACTTCACTTGAAAGCTCTACTGACTGCTCAACATGAAGCTGCACACCCCCACCACCTACCACTTGCAGTCTGATGGCCAGACCAAGTGCATGAACCAGGAGCTTGAACAATACCTCTGCCTCTTCTGCAATGAGTGCCAAGATGACTGGGACAAACTCCTCCTCAGTGCCAAGTTCTAGTACAACAACCATGTTCACACAGCCACCCAGTTTTTGCCCTCCTTCCTGAACACTGGATGTCACCTGTGCATGGGCTTCAAACCCCAGGCCCAACCTTCAGAGAATGAGGCTGTGAACAAGTTTGTGGACCAGATGAAGATCACACAGGAGGAAGCCTGGGCAGTGCTGACAAAGGCAAAGGATGACATGGCATGGTACTACAACTGTGGAAGGATCCTGGCACCCCAGTACAAGCCCAGAGATCAAGTCTACCTGGATGCCTCTAATATTACAACCACCCAGCCATTGAAGAAGCTCTTGCACCAACAGTTAGGACCCTTCACAGTAGAACAGCAAGTAGGGCCCCTAGCTTATTGACTCCAGCTCCCTGCAGGGATGTGCCAGCTCCATCTAGTTTTCAACATGGTCAAACTGACTTTGGCCCCAGCAGACCCTATACTATGACAACACCCAGCACCTCTGCCTCCTCCAGTGGTGATCAACAACAGTGAGGAGTACAAGGTGGAAGAGATCCTGGACAGCCATCTATTCCAGCAGGGACTACAAGACAAGGTGAAGTGGAAAGGCTATGGAATCAAGGACATTTCCTAGGAACTCCAGGAGAGCATGTACATGCCCAGACTGGTCAGAGAGTTCCACCGATAACATCTAGATGCACTGCAAGCCATCAGAAGAATATATCCCCTCCCCCCAGCAGACCAGGCAATCCAGAACTTTTTCTACCCTGCATGTTGAGATGCCACATGCTAGAAGGGGGGGTGATGTCAGGGGATGACCCTTTTCTGACCTCCATCCCTGTCTGACACTGACTCTCCTTGCCCAGTTCCACTTCCCCAAGGCTCATTTGATGGCTCCAGGGTGCTCTACAGGTCTCCAGACATCTCTGGAGACCCTCAGAACTCTTTATAATCCCTTATTGCACACTTTGGCTAACTCTGGTCACCTACACAGTCATTCTGATGCCTCCACTGCCCCCTGACATGCTGCACCAAGCAGCAGGGATCCTTAGATTTGTTCTCTTTGAAATCCCCTCTGCTATGTGATTAGTTACCATTGGTATTGTTGATTACTATTCTAATACACTTTGGATTCCCCTCTGCTAGCTACATGATTTAGCTGTCACTCCCAGAGGTCACCCTTACATCTGGGGCATTGGAACATCCATAGTGCATAGGTGGAGGTGTATCCAGTCTTCTTGTATGATAGTACCCAAGCTATCTTTAGCACATTGGAGTCAAAGGCATCTCAGCTGAGGTGAATGTAGGTGAGACAAGACTGGAGGAAGTGCTCCTCACTGGAGCAATCACCACCATACGTGTCCAGGAGTGTGGGATGGGGGATCTGCACTCAGGAATTTATCAAAGCTACAGGAGGGACTACTGGAGCAGCTGGGGGTGGTGTGGAAGTAGAGGGCAGGCACTCTAGTAGTGCCTGAAGGGATTGGGAAATGATATTAGTGGTTTGGCAGAGGGCAGAGAGTTCAGTTGTGTGATGAGTGAGGGAAGATTTGGTCAGTTGCACCTGGCTCTCTAGGTGTAGCAAGCAAGTCTGGGCCTCATTTCAAGGGGCTGGGGCTTCTGGGGAAGTGTCTGGATTGGCAAGCTGAGACATAGAATTCTGCAGGTGCTTAAACCTGGTGGGGAAGTGACAGATAGGGGGCTCAGAAATTCCTTGCAGGTTATGAGGGGCTTCCAGACCAGGGTTAGGAGACTTGTTCTGCTGTAAGGGTGACCTCTGGGAGCAGCAGCTAAATCATGCAGCTAGCAGAGGAGAATCCAAAGTATATTAGGGTGGGTAATCAACAATACAATTGGTAACTAATCACCTAGCAGAGGGGAATCCAAAGAGAACAAGTCTAAGGACCCCTGCTGCTTGGTGTGGTGCATCAACAGGTGGTAGGGGCATGAGAACAACTGTACAGATGACTGGAGCTAACCCTAACCTCAGGAGAGTGCTCAATGAGGAAGTACAGCAACTTCTGGGGGTTTCCCAAAAAGGAGAATGATCCCTGGAGAGCACCCCAGAAGTGTTGAACAAGCCTTGGGGAAGGGAGTGGGTCAAGGAGATCTGGCATAGGTTGGGCATGGAGGTTGGAAATGGAAGTCCCCTGACAGCTACTGACTATGAGCTATTGACTAAGCAGGCCAATATATAATAGAGGCTATGTAAGCAACAGTATCCTGCTGAGTAATGCTAAGACAAGTATGTAATGAGGTATGATGCATAGAGTGGGCATGGGGCTAGCTAGACCCATTAGGAAGATAGAGCCAAGATAGTGAGAGGGCCAGAAGGTGTATGGGCAGCCAGGATAATGGCTAGAGTAGAGTGCCAATGGTCAGAGACCAAGCTTAGCAAGAGTGGGACAGTGCTAAGGACCAGTCCCCTGACAAGACCTTGGTGAATATACATTCAATGATTAACTATATCTTGAACTTGGTTTACATTGCTTTCTTTATCTGAATATTGCAAGCTCCCCATTTCATAGGTGAGGCACTCACATACAAATGTAGCTTATGTAAGCCATGCTTATGACAATCACAAGAATTATGGACAAAAAAAAAAAAATTAAGCAAACTGGGAATCACAAAACAGTGGCCTCAACTTTCTCTAATCAGACTTGAGGTATCAGTAGACTAGTATTCTGGCTAGATACCTATAATGTTACTTTTGTAGTTGAGTACTGAGGAACCCCTTTGGAAGGAAGCCAGATGTAAGATTGCAAAAACAGGTTGCAGAACTTTCATCATAGTTTGTTGTGCTGCTAGTTGATTTTGTGCTTCTCCATACCCATTACTCTTTGGTTTGAAGGATGGTACATCGATAGCACAGAGCAACACACAGCATATAATCAGTAGTGAGTAGTATAGATAATTATTTACAAGATGTGTATGGACAAGGGTGATTATAATGATCTAAATTAACAAAACGTAGCACAATGTCACATGGAAAGAAGACAGTGATAGCAAGCTGACAATATTTGAGGGGGTGCCATTTGGACATATACTGTGGAGCGTAGAGACTACAGATCTGAAAAATGTGTGAGTAGAATCAACAAACCATGTTGCGTTGCAACGCAACGCGTTCAGCGGACTTTGATTTGTGATCATTGCAAAATGAATTGTCATGGGATATATATATTTCTCCCAGTTGCAGAAGGAACCTATAAACTCAGGAAATATTTTTCTTTACTATGTATTCATTCTCTTTTGAGCAAATGGAGGTGTAGTACGAAGTAAATTATCTGCCTCAGTCTTTGGAAAAGAACTGATTTATTAACCTGTAGTACGAAGTAAATTATCTGCTACAGGTTGAGTTAGCGATTAGGAAAACTAAAGGAATAAAATAAATGCATACCCTCAGTCTTTGGAAAAGAACTGAGGGACTTTTGTATCGAGTCACTACACTATACCGCTAGCCCAGCGGTGGCTGAGAAAAACTATATAGTGGCGATCGCCGATGATCGTACCGGTAAGTAAGGAGATTAAGTAAAGGAAAATGACAAAGGAAAAACAGAGCCGAACTTGAATAACCGGGAAGTAACTGACGCCACAGTTGATACAAGCTGAGAGTCTTCTTTCAACAGGAGGTTGAAAACTGTAAGAGATATCAAAACCGAGACAAGGTTTGTGCAACTCCACATCCCAGTAATATTCCCTTCGACTTTTTGCCCTCTTTCTTCCCCGCTGGCCTTTTTTTTTCCTGATGACATGTTTTGAGTCCTCTACTCACCTGAATCCTGACCAATCTTGTTACCGACATTTTAACCTTCTACCAAGGGCACATTGTTTGTCTTTTTACTCGATATTTCCGTGGGAAAAACCCAGACTGAGCAGTAAGGTGGATGTCATAAAGGCAGGTATTATTGCAAGGGTGTCTGGGTCGCAAAGCGAGGCGATGCCCCTGGTTTAACAAACACCCAACCTGTGTTCTGCCATTGTTATGGGTTATTTGCCCATCCACACCTCAATTTCCATTTATATGTTGGAGGATAACTGTCGACGTCATTCGAAAAGAACATGGCTCGTCAGCCGCCAGTTACCTGGAGATATAAGAACCAGAGACACGCCTCAGAATTTCCAGACGCAGCTCTTCCAACATCCACCACCATCTCTGCCTCCCTCTACGCAACCCTCCATCGCCCACTATGGTCTACACACAAGCTCGCCTCGTCGCCATTCTCGGTCTTTGTCTCTTTGCTTCAAGTGTAGGTTCTCTGCCCAACGACAAGGTTCGCTCTTTCTCAAGTCTTTTGCTCGTTGATACAAATTTGACTTTTGGTGATCAGATGTCTCTTGCGATAAGAGCGAATCCGAGTCCGGTCAGCCTTGGTTCAGCGGCTCCTCTCTTTCCAGCTGGCGTGCCTTCTCTCACGGCGGACTCGAACAATCAAGGGAACGCGCCGTCGCCGAACTCAAACAATCAAGGGAGCGCGCCATCGCCGAACTCGAACAATCAAGGGAGCGCGCCGTCGTCGAACTCGAACAATCAAGGGAGCACGCCGTCGCCGAACTCTCGTGACACCCCGACGTCCGAAAGGGAAAGGGGAAGAGGCCCGACGGAGAGAGAAAACGCAGAAACCCAGATGAATTCAGAAAACGAAGAGAATGGAGCACCCAGTGCTTCCAATGGCCGGACCTCGGCGCGATCCCGGTCTCGAAGAAACATAACTTCCCGCCAGCCCGCGTCTGCTGCTGAGAGAAGATCAGCGCTCAAACGCGGTTTTTCTGGACACTCTGACGGCTACAAATCTCGCCCTATCAGCCGTCACGCACATCGTCACCGCCATGGCCATACTCGTCACCGCAAGGCCGTCCACCACGATCACCGCAACGGTGGATTCCCTGCGTGGTCCTAGTATCTCTGATTCTCCGCCGACGCCGTCTATTGTATCTCTTTTCTAGTCATTTTGTATGGGTTCCACAGACATGTACACTCTAGTACCAAATGGAGGTTGTGATTATTGAAATCTAGATTAATCGATGACGTTGAGGACGCCTCGAGCCCTTTAAAATATTTTTTTAAACTTCGACTTACCCAGGCCCTGGCAGATCTATATCTGCTTCACAGTAACCGTAATTGGTACAAGTCATAATAGTAAGTGGTGCCTTACTCTAACCACTAGTGAGTGAGTGGGGCTAACGCGATGTAAAAGGCATTGTCCAAAACGCCGACGGGCCGGGGGTACGTATCGTAGTCCTGGCTTGTGTCTTATGACATTGCCTAATACCCGAGAGAAACTACTCACGACACTAAGCTGGCGGCCTTCAGCACTGTTTTTCGGGAGCGTCAACTCATTTATCAGGTAAGTATATACCTTCGAGGGCCCAGGCGCCGTCTACGCTGTCATGGGAAGGACCCTCCTTGAATGGAACCCCTTCATGAATAATATGTACATAACCATTCAGTTGTCCTCGCTCGCTCGCCCCTTGGACGTAATTATCTCGCTCCGACGAAATCGCCGTGCACAGCACACAGGACAGGAGCTACCTGAGCCTGGCATTACTCTGCCAGGCCGGTGGGGCCGGTCGACTTTGTGAATCGCCCTGGCTTCCGAGTCATTCAAAACTGATTTTTTAAAGATAAAAAAAAACACCGACCGAAGGCGGCAAAGTGAAAATATGTGTGTACGTATGTACCTTTGTCCCGACCCGCTCGATATTCGTGGGTTCTCTTGCTTCTTTCCACTGGCATGGCAAGGGCTATGTACGTGTGTTCTCTCTCCCACCCTTGATTCTATATACTTGCTTCTTCGGACTCGGACTCGGACTCGGCCTACTACGCCCCTGGGTTCTACACGTACATAATACTAAGGAAAGCGACTCGCCTCTCTCGCGTGCAGCTCGATCGACTCGATGACTACGCACAATTGAGTATTTATGTAAGAAACTACGCGAACCCCCGCATGGCTAGGTCGTGTTGGCTTTGTTAGGCAAATCACGATTATACGTTGACCGTTTACGCAGAGATTTGTTCTTCCCCTCTTCAGCGCGGGGTTTGTTGTGTGTTCAAGTACATATTCTTGGGATAGAAATGCATTCTTTTTTTTGCTCCTCGCTTAAGCTGTTCTGTGCTTGTCGTGTATTTAATGCACACCATGTTCAGTATATATACCGGCCTCTGGAGAAATAACTTTATTTATCCGTTATCTCACTCGTCTTATATGCGGATGCATCCAGTCAGATGTAAATTCATTATTCATTGTTCCTATCCCGATGTTTTTTTTCGAAAGCACCACTCGATGATCCTCCATCCAACACAGCCGCATCAGGCAGACCGCCACGAGGCGACTTTAGCGTAGAACCAAATGGCACAAGTCTGGAAACTGTGATCTTTAGCTATCCCTTCATCAGACGGGCGTGAATTTGAAGAATCAGAGATACTAAATGCGCATCGCCATGTTCAAACTCCGTTAGCTGAGAATGAGAGCGCACGTTGAGACGAGATTCACAAGCTGCCAGGGCCCATGAGGGCTAACATACACGGGAGGATTGAGGTGTTGCTGGGGTTTGCGCGATGACAGCGTTGGCGTTGACGGCTGATGTGGAACCTGGAAGCTTTCGTGAGGCCGTTGTCGCAGTTTTGTGTGTTCAGGTGGTAGCACTCGGGTGGGCACCAGTATCCATGTTTTTGCAGCAGGCCTCATGCAGGCCTCAAAACAAGCGCAACATTCCTCCCACTCCCCGTTGCCTGATCAAACAGATTGACCGCCTCGACAGCGTACCCTCTCAACGTCTCGGATGTCCTCACCTGCTCCTTCAGCCATTCGAGCCTGTCCAAGATTATATAACTCTCGATGACGGGGCCCAGGAGGCATCTGAGGACATGCAGGGACTCTAGGCGGCGCTGGAGGTCTGGGCTTGGTGGCTCGGACGGAGGATCGGGGCCAAGGAGGTCGACGCCGATGCGCCGAGATGCGATTTCGAGGAATGTAGGCCAGGAGGCATAGGCGGAATCGGGGAGACGGCCGAGGCGGCGCATGGTGGGTGTGCTGCCCGTGTCCTTGTCTGGCGAGGAAGAAGAATAGAGCCTGCCGAGGAGGGCACGCCAGACGACTTTGCGTATTGCGAGGGAGGTGGAGGCGAGGCGGTCGGGGGAGAGGAGCCAGGTGTCGGGGATCTGTGCGGCCATCTGGTATGCGGATGCCGGGAGGGGCACGGGGAGTGGGGGGACGTGGAGAGGAAAGTCGGCGGGGGGGCGCATGAGGTTGTAGCAGCAGCCGACGGCGACGATGGCGGCGGGGTACCAGGAGTGGGTGGGAGGGAGGGAGAGGACGGCGCGGAAGAGGTCGAGAGTGAGTGTGCCGCAGGCGTGGAGGGCGACGAGGAGGACGGGGGTGGCGCAGGGAGGGGCTGGGGTGGCGCAAAGCCAGTCGTCGATGGCGGACACGAGGGTGGCGGGGGTGAGGTGGATGGTGCGGTGGGATATGGCGGTGAGGGACGGGCCGCCGCGGGCCAGTGAGCCGTGTGTCTGGACAGTGTCGCTGTCGAGGGCGAGTGCGGGCGCGCGAAGATGGCCGTGCAGCGCGCGCGTGACGTAGCCCTGGCCCGCGCCGACGTCGACGATGTGCACGTTGGCCGGCAGATCGAGTGACGCGACGAACTGCGTCATCCGCGTCACTTCGTGGTGCTTCTTCGGCGACATCCCGAACCCGTCCTGCCCGACCGAGCTGCCGAGCTGGACTGGGTCGCGCGCGAGCTGCGCCGCCCGGATCGCTGCGACGACCGCCATTTGTGGCGAGTCGGCGTGGTAGTCGGCGACGATCGCCTGCCAGGGCGGCAAATCGGGGAACTCATCGGCGGCTGGGTCGTTTGGATGAACGTGGATGATGCGCTGAACGTCAGCGCCTTGGAGCGCATTGTGGATCGATGCGAGCATCCTCGGCGATGTCCGAGTGCGAGTTCTGCGATGACTACGATGACTGGTCTGCAATGTCTGCGATGAGTCTGCGATGAGTCTGCGATGAGTCTGCGATGACTTCGATGAGTCTGCGATGACTGCGATGACTGCGATGAGTCTGCAGTGACTGCGATGAGTCTGCAATGTCTGCGATGAGTCTGCCATGACTGCGTCTCCACAATGTCTACAATGAGTCCCCGATGACTGCGTCTCTGCAATGTCTGCGATGAGTCTTTGTAATGTCCGCTATGCGATGATTGTGATAAATGGTGCTCGTACGGACTCGGGATCCACTCTGGCGGAACCTTCGCATCCGCCATAACCTGGTGTCCCTACGCCCTCGCTTCCTCACGGGGCTCGTACCTAGACTGCGCCGTACGCCAGTCGCTCAGACTCTATGCGCCCGTCATCAGCAGGATGAGCGTATGCAAGAAACCAAGGCGCGGCGCTATCCCGCTCGAGGTGCCGCGCGCGGCGACAATGAGCATATGTATCCAAGGCGAGCGATATCCTAACCGCCCCAATCCAAGCCGTCAATCAATGCGTGCGCCTCTGGCGCCCCGACGCCGGTGTATTCCGGTGTGCTTCTCTTCCTTCTTCCCATCCACAAACCCAACCCGTTAACGTTAACTCTCCCTTGCCCCCGCACAGCCCCGACCGATGGACACCCCTGCCCCCGGGCGCACGTAGCATCCCGGACTTGCTCAGCGGGGCCCTGACCTTTTTGAGCGGGAACGGAACGAGGGAAGGGAGTGTTTTGCCGTTTTGCCGTTCGACGTTGGATTTCCGTGCACTTGGCCGTGTTTGTTTTCGCTCTCTCGTGCTTTCTTTCCTGCATTGCCTATTTCGTTCTCGCCATCCATATCGTCTTCTTTTTCCTTCTATCCTCGTCTTTTCTCTCGTCGGCGCATCATCCATCTTCATCACGTTTCTGTTTGTGCTTGGCTCCGGCCGGTGCCGCGTTGCGCGTTTGAATCTATCCATGTCTTTGGTTCTAATCTTCATCACATGGTCCAGATTCCTTCTGCCTTGCCTCTGATTCAGTTTTCGCTGTTCACCCTTCCCATCATTCTTCTTTTCCTTCTGTTTCTGTTTTTGCTGCGGTTCCGCGATGCGCGTTTGTATTTTTCCCCGCCTGATCGTGTAGGCTATAGCGCTTACATTCCTTCTCTTTTATTTTATTTGGGAGGGATCAGTGTTTCAGACCGGTCTTAGCTCGGTCGCGTAGTAATAACAATCGCATCTTATCCTTCTTTTTCTGATGTGCGCGCGATCTCTGCTTCTCTTTCTTTTCATTTGTTTATTTGGGGATTGTCGTCCAGACTACCAGTCCGTGTTTTTGGGTCTATGTAGCGACGCGTGGCTTTTCTGCATTCCCTCCCCCTCCCCGCTTATTCGTTTTTCGCACGCGTCCGTGTGGATCCATGGTGTCGTTAAGCGGTTTATGGATCGATCGCCTTGCGTCGGTTCGACTTTGCTCGCTTATTATCTCAATTGTTTCAATTCATTTTGCTATACACCCATACATTGTTCAAGCGCCAGACGATCGATCGTGACCCAGTTCGCAGTGGTCGTTCGTTCGCATGTCTTTATATTTGTTCCTGTTCCTTACTCCAACCCAAACCACCCCTTACATACTTCCATCTTATGTATCCTTTTCGACTCATTGTTCCTCAATCTCCATTCTTATCGCTTATTGTTCTAGAATCATGATATTCCTCGCCACGCTCATCAGAGACCTGGAGTTTTCGATCGACGAAGATGGTCATCGAAAAAGAAACAAGTGAGCGTATCCTTCCTCTTTGCGTTTTCCCTTCTCCTGCTTTTGTTCTACATACACGCACAAACTTACGCCCCATTTTTCACGTCAACTAGCATTTCGCATTCATCCCTCCATTCCTTCCCATCTCACTCTGCATTGCTCGCCAAGATCTGTGTCGAGTTCTCGATCCGTCCCCTTAGCCATCTCGGAACTCCGGAACCTCGGGGCCCGCTAAATTAGATTATCCACTCTCCCACCATGGCCAATGGTTCCCCATCTGTTTCTTTCTGTTCTATGTATGCTTTTTTTCTCTCTTGCTCCGAGTTCGCCATGCTTTTTCACCCGATGTTCATCTGCATCTTCTTTTTTTTCTTTTGTTTCTCCCCCGAGTTCGCCATGCTTTCAGCCGAGATTCTTGCGCGATTTTTTCTGTTTGTGGATGTGTTGCTTATATGGCATGATCTATCACAGGCTCTAGGGTAGCCCTCGGTTCCACGTTCTTCGACTTTCCTTATGCGTTTATGTTTTTGCTTCCGCTGGGATTTTGTCATGCTATTTTGCCTCCGTTTGTGTATTCCTCCGGTCCTCCTCCCCTCACCCTCTTTTTTGCTCTCCCATTACCCCCTTCCTGTGCTGTGGAGATCCCCCTTCTCCCCTTCTCGTTCTTTTTCGACTCGTAGAGACGGCCCACACCAATTGACAGGGTCCGTGATTGATCCTGCCACTTCGGCTCAATCATCATCAGATCTCATCACCTTCCTTCATTTGACTCTGTTCCCCGCGTTAGCGATTTTCTTTCTTTGTGACCGCCTCCCGATTCTCGCGCGCGATGCTTGAGCTTGGAGCGGCGGCCGGCGGGGGACGGGGAGAAACAGCACCCTTCTTTTCTTATTTTTCTTTGCGGCTCGAAGAAGCCACGGTGCTGGTTCGTTGTGAATCATCAGAGATCGTAGGTCACCAGCTTTCCCTCGTGACCACGATTTTCGAGCATGAAGCACAGCCATCTATACAGACGGCTCCCATTTCCCCGTCATTTGGCCGCTCTTTTTCGTTTTTTTTTCAGCATCCGTGCTCGTTTCTTTTTGCGGGGACGCCACTTTTTTTGGATCTGTATCTTGTTTTGAGATGGAACGAGGCTATAATTTACGGACCTTGGGGTCATTTGTCAGTGCGCACCGATGACTTATGGATATTTGGGCTTGGTATTGGGACCCCTGTCCTGTGTCCGCGTGGTACAGATATCATGGCTAAGACACAGTAAAAACCTCCTTCTCACACGCATTCCTTCTTTTCTCTGCCTGCTTCTTTCTGTTCTTTCCACATGCACCTAGTGTGCAAAGATATACTGTATCCGAGTATCATATGCTCCGTTCTCCCCCCTATCTATATTGTCCCAGGTTTTTTCTTATCACATCACCATCACCATCACATCACCATCCATCGCATCTTTCTCCACATACCCTGCGCTCCCATTCACTGTTTCGTAAGTTCTTCGTCATCTATTCTAGATACACTTTTACCTATCCATTACTTCTCTTCTTTTCATCAAATTCTATCATTTCCCCTAGTCGCATTGCCGGCATATCTGGAACTCGAAGCATCGCTTACTGACAGAATCTTTCTTCCACCCTCCCTTCCATTCACTTTATGCCGTCTTTGCCGGCCTTCTTGGAGTGTCGTGACTCGCCCGTTCGTCAAGTCCGAACCGCACCTCGGTAACCCAGGATGCCGTTGCGCGCCCGCCATGAACAGCTCACTCACCCCAAATGCGCCCGGCCATTCCGCGTTGAGGATCTGGTATTCCGACCGAACGCGGAGCTTGAAACTGCAATCCATCTGTACTCGGTAGACTCATTCCATATCTTAGTCTCCCATTCCCTCATACCCGGAGATACTACATGATGGTACCGAATCTCAAAATCAAACACAGTTGTTACCACATAAATGTATATAGCACTTTTCGTACTAGGTATCCGTGCTTGGTGTAATAATCATGATTAGACTCCAGTTGGATGTATATCCAGAAGACCGGGGGAGCATTACTACGGGCTTCCTGGGCCCTTCGGCCGAGAGATCCTGCTAGATACTTGCGATGATCTGATTATGTTGTAGGTCCAGTATTCTCATTAGGAGATCCACAAAAGTGCCACTCGTTCTTCTTACTCCTCGGGGATTGCTACAATCGCGATGATCATCTGATATTCTTTGATTTTACTTTCTGACTTCCTGGAGAAAGGTGTGACCACATAATCCCCCTTCCCGATATCATATCCGGATACCACTCATACATACTCCTAAACGCTGCGTTGGAATCTGCAAGCTTGTAGTTAGAGCTCACTATATAGATTGCGTCAAGAGCTAGATCCGAACGTAAGATCTTTGACAGCGAGCCTGTAATTTCACCCATTTCGGTGGTCGTGTTGTCATCGATAACACGGTGCAGGCATTCCGTGCGCAAGCCAAGCCCCTGCGACTTTTTGTTTATGGCCCAGACAACAGTTTCCTTATGCGATTGACTACCTCGTGCATTGATGGTCACAACGGACGCAAAAGGACGCACAGGTCAAGCACAGCTTGAGAGCTAATAACTCGGTTCGCCGCCCGCTCCTGTAAAGTCTGGAGACAACTTGGCTGCGTTGCTACTTGAAGTCATCTGTGGAGGTGACGTCAGCCTTGGTTTACTGATTAAGACCCCGCGAAAGAGACTGACATGGTCGCGATCATGAATGTCACTGCTATTTTAACAACAGAGGGCCGCAATTTGAAGAAGTCAAAGTGACAGCGCTCCAAGCGACTCGCACAACGGTGCGACTCAGATTGTCGAGTCAAACTTAAAAATAACGCAATCGGTCCATATGTTGCCGGCGGGATGCGTCAACGGGCTCCCAATGTGACGCCGACATAAGTAGTGTAGATTAGGATTAGCGCCTGTTCCGAGGAGTGACAGTGCATGTCACCGTCGAAATCAGATAGAGCTAAGCATGAAAGGGACGCTTCGACATTATCTGTCACTAGGCGTACATACAACAATCACAAATGATTGGCAGTTTAAAGAAACGCGGTGTGGGCGTAAATGATAAAATTCTTGAAAAACCCGTGCGCCCCCGGATGACTTTATTATTAATGAAAGTTGATTTGACCAAACAAGTACATATGGGCGGCGTTTTTGAAGAACGACCCTTGGACGGGCAAAAGGTTGTTGCAAGGATTGGCCTGGAGTCTGGAGGGCACGGGAGCATGGGAGACCGGAATGATTGGTAACCCGAGGACAACAAAACATGCAGACTCTCCCTGATACATTGCTCAATGCACGATCCGGCAACCGTGACAGCGTCCTTGGAAACCATCGATCAACGGGCAACGAGCTAGTGGCCGTCGGCGTGGCGCACATAAGAAACGCCAAAAATTCCATTTATACTTGTTGAATGAACCGCCAACCCCGTCTTTCGGCCATTTCGAGCTTCGGCCGATAAATTCGATTGCCCAATGAGTTTGGCCATCCGGATGGATATTCTTCAACGTGTCCTTGGCTTCTGCGACGAATATTACATTGTGAATTTCAAAATAGATCGAATGGTACTATTGCCCTTGCACATTCGGAAGAATTGGGTTACCGGCTCGGTCGTGAGCCGATGTGGCCCAAGTCGCACAAAGCCATGTTGCACTGGGTAGCGAGGTTGCACAATCGATCGACACGAGGCCATCGATCACCACGCTGACCACCAGCATTTTTTTTTTCCGCGCCCAGACGTACAATAGCCATCAAAATGTGTCCTCACCATGTAAAGAAAGTCATGGGTGGCCAAATCAATCGAAATGTCTCAGCTCCTAGGTTACGCCCACCCTCGAGACGAAAAGTGGAAGTGTACACTTGACAGTGAGTTTCAAGGAACATTGATGGCATCAGCGAATATGAGGGGGCCCCAATTCAAAAGTTTGCAAAAAAAAAAAAAAAAAATTGCATTCAATGAAATCCAAGCGTTGTTAGGAGCCAGAGTGAGATTCGACCTCGGGGAGCCGGAGTGAGTGAGATTCAACATACGATAAAATCATGGAGTGCCATGCGTCCGAATCGTCGGCGCCATGAATCCGATTCGGACTCTATACATGCCTTGAGGCTCGCGCGCTGTATCGCGATGAAGGCGTGCACTCCGGACCAAAGCATAGCATGAGACTTGCCAAGAAGAGGAAGACGACATCTGTGCGGAGCTTTTTTCACGGATACCAGGGTGACTTGTTGTTCCTACACAAGCCAGAGGATGATCGGAGGAGCCTAGGGGGAGGTCATTGCCTTACTCGTGACTCCTGAGTCTACCTCTTCCCTGGAAGGGTAAGCTCCTCTTCTTCAGCTGCGCAAGCGAAAGGGTGTGATTGTCGAGGCCATTCATCGCTTTTTCATCGGAGTCGGCTGTATCTTTACACAATGTTGTTCCGCATGCCCATCGCCTTTTCCTCTGGGGACGAGTGAGCATCCGGGGGTGAAACAAACCAGAACTCGATGACCGAGCCTCCTGCATCAATGCTATTTTGACCAGATGATTAGGTATGGTAGGTATTCACAGGCCAAGTCTGCCCTGACTTTTTCATCAGGGAGATCTCCGTTGACGATCATCAAATACTTTGTCGACCCTGGCTTTGTCCTCATTTGTGGGGGTCGACCCCATCACACAACCCACACTCCGCTTTCACCGCCTAGCGCCCATTGACGCTTCTCGAGCACTTCCCTGAGAGAGAGAAACCACACATGAGAACAAGAACGGATATTTCCCTGGCTTGCGTTGCTCTTTGCTAATTTTCCGACCCTTGTAGCAAAAAATACACAACTGGCAGATATCCACGGGGATTTTCTTTTTTTTACCTCACCGCCCCCCCCCCCCCCCCCCCCCCCCCCCCCCACCCCCCCCCCCCCCCCCCGCCCCCCCCTCCCCCCCCCCCCCCGCCCCCCCCCCCCCCCCCCCCCCCCCCCCCCCCCCCCCCCCCCCCCCCCCCCC
>JAGGAV010008091.1:0-17301 GCA_017657295.1 Termitomyces sp. DKA64 | reverse complement strand
ACCAGATGAAGATTGCACAGGAGGAAGCCTGGGCAGCTCTGGCAAAGGCAAAGGATGACATGGCACAATATTATGACTGCAGAAGAATCCTGGTGCTCAAGTACTAGTCCAGAAATTGAGTTTACCTGGGTGCCTCTGATATTACCACCATCCAACTGTTGAAAAAGCTCTCACACTGGCTATTAGGACCCTTCACAGTAGAATGACAGGTAGGGCCTCTAGCCTACCAACTCTGGCTCCCTGCAGGAATACACCAGCTCCATCCAGTATTCAATGTGGTCAAGCTAACTCTGGCACCAGCAGACCCTATCCCAGGGTGATGCTCAGCACCCCCACCACCTCCAGTGGTGGTCAATGATAATGAGGAGTATGAGGTGGAGGGATTTCTGAATAGTTGTCTACTCCAGCAGTGGTTACAATACAAGGTGAAGTGGAAGGGCTACAGAATTGAGGACATCTCTTGGAAACCCTGGGAGAATGTCCAGTAGCCCAGGCAATCCAGAACTTCTTCTATCCTGCATGTTGAGGCACCACATGCTAGAGGGGGGGTGATGCCAGGAAACTTCCTTTTTCTGACCTCTGCCCCTGACTAATACCAACTCACCACAACTGATTCTACTCCTCTGAGGCTCATTTGACAACTTCAAGATGTCCTACAGATCCCCAGAGATCTCCAGAGACTCCCAGAACTTGCCATAATCTCTCAGCAAGCACTTTTGGTTAACTTTGGTTGTCTATCTAGTTGTTCCCACACCTCCACTGCCCACTGATGCATTGCACCAAGCAGCAGGAATCTTTAGACTTGTTCTCTTTGGATTCTCCTCTGCTAGGTGATTAGTTACTACTTGTATTATTGATCATCAGTTCTAATATACTTCAGATTCTCCTCTGCTAGCTGCATGATTTAGCCATCACCCTTGGAGGTTGCTCTTATACATGAAGTGGTTGCTAGAGTATTTCAATAGTCACCAGTACAGAGTTGCTAGAGTGTGTAGAGGGGCAACTGTCAGGAGACTACCCTTTCTGACCTCTGCCCCTGACAAATACCAACTTCCTGCAACTGTTTCTGCTCCTCCAGAGCTTGTTCAACATTTCTCAAGCATTCTACAAGTCCCCAGAGATCTCTGGTGACTCCCAAAACTTTCTGTGATCCCTTGCTGAGTACTTCAGCTAACTCTGGTCACCTACACAGTTGTTCCCACACCTCCGCCAACCATTGATGTGCCACACCAAGTAGCAAAGATCCTTAGACTTGTTCTCTTTGGATTCCCCTTTACTAGGTGATTAGTTTACTATTTGTATCATCAATTATAGTTCTAATATACTTTGGATTCCCCTCTGCTAGCTGCATGACTTAGCCATTGCTCCTGAAGGTTGCCCTTATAGCAGAACAAGTCTCTAAATCCTGGTATGAAAGCTCCTTATAGCCTGCACAAAATATCCAAGCCCCCTATCTGTTGCTTCCCCACCAGGCTTAAGCACCCATGGAATTCTATGTCTCAGGTTGCCAATCCAGACACTTCCTTGGAGGCCCTGGCACTCCAGGATGAGACTTGTCTGCTACACCTAGAAAACCAGGTGCAATTGACCCAAACTTCCCTCATGCATCACACACCCAAACTCTTCACCCTTTGCCAAACCACCAAACACATTTCCCAGTCCCTCCAGGCACTACTAGAGCACCTGACCCCCATGTCTGCAACCCCCCTAACTATGGAAACATCCCTGGCAACTCCAGCAGCCTTCCCAGCAGCTTCAGTAGCCCCCCAAGCACAGATTCCCTGTCCTGCACTCCCAGATGCATACAACAGCAACTGCTCTGGTGGAGAGTGCTTCCTCCAGTCCCACCTCACCTACATCCATCTCAGTAAGGATGCCTTCAACTCCAATGCACTGAGAATGGCCTGAGTACTGTTGTACATGAAGACAGGACATGCCTCCACCTATGTGCTTCAGGTGTTTCAATGCTCTAGAGGTGTCAGAAGTTTTGCAGACTGGGCAGTCTTTGAAAAGAGCTTCCAGGTGGAATCTTTTCCAATTGACCCAGCCAAAACTGCCACCTTAGTGCTATGCAACCAGAAGCAGTATAGGCAGGAGAAACAGACACTGGATGAGTCTATCAATTCCTTCCATGCACTTGTTGAGTAAGCAGCCTACCCCAATGGCCTCCAACTATGCCTCACTTTCTGGGATAACTTGCACCCTGCCCTACTGGAACACATCAACAACCTCACTAAGGACTGCCCAGACAATGAGCAGATTGCCTCCTGGTATAAGACACCTGCCTCTGCTCTGGCCACCTCTGTGCTGTGACCCTTACCTCTGGGCATCCCCATGAATGTTGACACCACCTGGCAGCACTGCTCCATGCCATTACTGTGCCAGAGATGCCAGAAATCCAGGCACTTTGCATGATAATGCCCATTGGGCCTTGAGGTACATTACCTCTCCACAGCAGAGCAGGAGGAGCTTCTTCTGCAGCTGCTGGCCACAAAGGACACTGCCAGAGATCCCCCACTAGATGGGCCAGCTTCAGAGTTGAACTCAGAGGAAAGTGGCACTTGTGCCCCCCTCCCAGGTCTGGAGGAGAATTTTTAATCAAGTGACAGATGAGGTGTATGCCTCCATTGCCAAGTACTAACAGGTTTGCTTGTCTGTCAATAGAAAATGAAATTGCTTCTTTACCTATTGATGACTCTAAGACAAAGGAACCTCAATCCCCCCCTCCAGATGTATAAACACCAACTCCAGACTCTACACCAAGTTTCCTGATGCCTGCTAGGCCCCATTCATGCCACCCTGCCTGGGAAATCCAATTGACCTGGCAATATGTGGTAGCCACAAACCTCTTAGTGAACTCCCTGTGCCTTGACATAGAGATTGAGACCACAGACACTCAGCAGGCCCATGGAGTCACCACCCTCCTGGATAGCAGCACCACAGAGCTGTTCCTAGACTCAGAATTCATCAAGCACCACCACGTGACCATGCAGCTGCTGTCCAAGCCCATCCCAGTGTTCAATATCAACAGAATGCCCAATGAGGCCCCAGACAAAGCAGTGGAAATTGGAGACCAGATATATGCCACTGCCCTATGTTCCCTGCCCTCTATCATGGAGATCTGGGCCAGTCAAACCACCTCTCAGCAGCTGGCCCAGGCATCTGCTGCAAACTCCACATCCTGGGAGCTCTAGAACATCATACCTCCATATCTCCACACATTGAGGATGTGTTCTCCAAGGCCTCCTTTGACTCACTCCTGAAGCACAAGCAATAGGACCATGCCATTAAATTCATGCCAGACTCTAAGCTCACAAGCTGTAAGGTCTATCCACTGGCACCAAAAGAGCAGGACAAGCTTAATGCCTTCCTAAAGGAGAATCTGGCCTCCAGTCATATTCACTGCTCCAAATCTCTGAAGGCCTCTCTGGTCTTCTTCATCAAGAAGAAGGACAGCTCCCTCCAACTGGTCCAGAACTACCAGGTTCTTAATGCCATGACCATGAAGAGCCACTACCCTCTCCCCCTCATCTCCAAGCTTATCAACAATCTCCAAGGTGCATGGTACTTCACCAAATTGGATGTCCAGTGGGGCTACAACAATGTATGCATCCAGGAGGGAGACAAATGGAAGGCTGCCTTCTGGACCAACTAGGAATTATTCAAACCTCTTGTCATGTTCTTCAGACTCACCAACAGCCCCACTACCTTCCAGACAATGATGAACAACATCTTCCAGGACCTGATAGCTGAAGGCACAGTGTGCATATACCTTGATGACATCCTCATCTACACTAAAATGCTGGAGGAGCACCACCACATCATGCACATCATCTTGAAATGTCTCCACCTTCATCAACTCTATCTCAAACCAGAGAAGTGTGAGTTCAAGCAAACCTGGATCAAGTACCTTGGGTTGGTCAGAGCCATGGAGATGGATCCAGTGAAGGTGGCAGATGTCATGGAGTGTCCAGAGCCCAAGAACAAGAAGGAAGTGCAGGCCTTCCTAGGTTTCACTAACTTCTAGCAGAGGTTCATCCAGGATTTCTCTCATCATGCCTGACCACTGTTTGACCTTACCACAAAGGATGCTGCCTGGAGTTGAGGCCCCCTGGAGCAGATGGCTTTTGATGATCTCAAGTATGCCATTACCTCTGGGCCCATCCTCCTCTTTCTGGATGACAACTCCTCTTTCTGGGTGGAAGCCAATAGCTCCAACTTTGCCATTGGAGCTGTTCTGTTGCAACAATCCCAGGAGGATGGAAAATGGCATCTGGTGGCCTTCTACTCCAAGAGTCTGAATACAGTGGAGTGCAATTACAAAATCCACAACAAGGAGATGCTGGCTATCATCCAGTTCTTTGAGGAGTGGCAGCATTTCCTGGAGGGTGCACAGCATAAGTTTAAGGTGTGGATGGATCACAAGAACTTTGAGTATTTCTGGATGGCTGAGAAGGAGCATCTATATTTGGTTTGTCTTTGATGCCATCTAATACTGTGGGAATTTGATCAAGATCAACAGCTCCCTCTGCATCTCCTAGTAGGTCCTAGTGTTGTTCACAGTGAAGGTCTTCAATTGCCCAGCAACATTCTATCTTTGCCTCATGCACTTGTTCAGCTGATTCTTTTGATTCTCTTACAGCTTGTTGGGTGGATGTTTTGGGTATCTTGTCAGGTTGGCTTCTTGCTGTTGGGGTAGGGATGTGGTCTCCATGGTTGATCTGGGGCTTGTCCATTGTTTTCCTCAACATGTTCATTTTGTGCATTAGATGCAATGTTCATGGGCTCATTTGGGGCAATTAGTTCCTGTCATACTTCTTCATTTACAGTTGGAATTGGTATGTCATCATCTCCTGGGGCTACAAATGGTTGATTCACCACCCCTCTTGATATAGCTTCAATTGAGGGCACATCTGTAGCATCTGGATACAATACAAGTGTGGCTAGGTCATTGGGACTGTGGTCATCATGGTGTTTGATAAACTTGACATAGTATGTGCTGTATACCCATTTTGCAGTTCTATTGTAGCACCAATAAGCTTTTGCCTTTAGATTGTAATCAATAAGCATGCATTCAATTGATCTGTCATAGATCTTTGAGTTGCTCTTGCCTAGGATCAGAACAAAAACTCAGCAGCCAATCTTGTGAATGTGAGAGTACTTCAGTTTTTTGTTGTACCAGAGCTCATCTGGGGTGACATTATTAACAGCTGATGTTTTTGTTCTCCCATATAGGTAAGTTGCAGTCAAGTAAAACCTGTCCCATAGGAATGCTGGGCATTTTGCATAGATTCTCATTGCAATACCCTTTCCCATGAGAGTCCAATGCATTCATTCAACATGTCTAAGGTGTGCTGATGTATAGACTGCACCATGTTGTGTAGTTATACCTTGTGATTGATACCATATTTTGTTTTCTTTTGCAATGATTTCAGAATCATTCCCTGAGCATAAGATCCCCAACTTCAAGCCTGTCTCTACTTGTCGTGCCAGTATCCATGCCTTTAGTTCAGCAAACACATCACTCTTTAGTTTCAATGGAATGGACCATGGTTTATTTGTATAGTCATTGACTATGTTCATCATGTAATTATTTCCAGTCCTTGATGTGATATCCTGCTATCCTGTTAGGTCCACCCATACAAACCCTAACTTCCATGTGGCTCTATGCCCAATCCCTTCCTCTCTAATTTTTGGAATGGGTGTCCTTGCCTGCTTGCCACAAATACACTTGTCACACTTTGGCAGCTTGGAGGTGAAGTTGGATGGCATACCTTTGATCATGCCTGACTTTGCCATTTCTATCATGGGTTGATAATTGGCATGGCCTAATTGGCAGTGCCATGTGATGAGGTCGGGTGATGAGTGGACTGTGAGCACAAGTTCACTGTAGAGACTCAATGCATATAAGTTCTTCTAGAGAAGCAGGGTGACCTTGGCAATTAATTTATTTGTGGTTTTCTTGAATAGAGTGCTTCTGTGTCCTCAAACATTGCAAAAATACTAGACTTCTTTGCCATAGAGCTTACTGAGAGCAGCCTCATGGTGGCTCTTGGAACCAGCAGTGCATCATCAAGTGTTAGGTATGTATCATTGCCTAGATGTAGGTGAATTCAACCAATTGCTGTTGCAGAGATTGTTGACCCACCAACACCTTGGATGGGTTTGTGGGATATAGATTATAAGGAGATGAAGTCTGATTCACTTGGTGATATATGGACAGTGGCACCTAAATCCAAGTAAAATGGGTATCTGTCAGATGTTGTGGTGTCACTGGACAGGGTAGTTTCTGTGACTGTGTGTTCCAGTTCACACCAACACTTGGCTCCTCCTCTAGCACCTCCACATGTCAGCCTCAAGGTCCTCTGCAGCCTCAAGCACCCCCAGGATCTCATCAGAAGCCAGCCCCACAAATTCACCCTTTACTGCTGCATTGCCTTTCCCAGTCTGACCCACAATATAAGTAGCAAGGGTATTAGAATTGCCCTCAACTGTGAAAGCCAAGCCACCAGCAGGAGTGATTGTAATCTTTGTTGGACCCTTCTTTTTGTCTCAGTTCTCCCATCAACTCTTGTAGTGAGCCAAGCAGGCCATTCTTGCCTCATCCAGTGTTTTACCACCATTCCTCCACCCTCCAGAATACACCAGGGTTTTGTATGGCCTGTGTAGTTGGTATGCCCTTGGAACTTGCAATTGTTGCAAACCAGGTTGTCATAACAGTTTGGAGGGCATGCCACCAGAGCAGTAGGCTGTGAGTCTGCCATGCCTTTATCTGCCACATACAGTGTCTGTTTGTTTTCAAGGAAGCAGCAGATCTTGTCTGGTCCACATGGCATGGCTGCCATTGCTGCAGCTAGATCCTGGGAGATGATCAAGCAAGCACTTGCATATAAAGGATTGTTGGAGAGAGAGGAAAGCACTGTAATCAACTGCAGGAGGTCCTTCATGACATCACCAAGATCAAATGCACAGTTTATCTTCTCAAAGATTCTGTCAATGGTTTTTGTGAGTGGCTCTGTCAGGGAGCATTTCATGGTTAATGCTTCCTGGAGCAGCCACACTTGTTGGACAGGGCCAGCACCCCCATGTCATGCTTGTAAGTACTCCCACAGGGACCCTGCATCAATAGTATCATTGGCCAAGTTGTATTCTAACTCAGAGAGGCCTAACATCAAGAAAGAACTGGCAAGACAATTGTTCAACTGCCAGTTGTGGTAGGCCTGCAGTTCATGTAAGCAATGAGGGAGCTCAGGAGGGTCAAAGACATATTCATAAAGGCTGGTCATAGTAAGTTCCAATTTCATAAACTTCAACCATGGTGTCCACTTGCCATCATTCTTGGCAAGCAGATCCCCCCCATATCAAAGAGAGACCTTGATCTGCATCACCACCAGTGCAGTGTTATCAGCCTTGTGCATCTCAATTGCCTTGGCCTCAGTCACCATAGGCAGTGACAAGTCAGTCTTACTGGCTTGGGTTGGCAGAGCCATAGGATTAGATTAGGAACAGTGTGGTCAATAACAGTGGGGCAGCTCATGCCCTCAAAATAAAATAATGTGTGTATCAGCATGGAAATCAGACAGTAGAGTCCTAAGCAATGGTCCACCAGAATTGGACAATAGGTCTATGGAAAATTTTCAGTCATCAATTTCAGGATGTAGAGCAGCACTCTCCCATAACCTGTTAGAAGCTGACACCTAAGCACACAAGTAAGTATGTGACCTCAGTTGTCATATACTTGACTGAGTGTAATTAGCCTACCTAAGCACATGAGTAAGTATGTGACTAGGTAGGACAGTAAGTAAAGTATTCATTGTTTATAGCTATGTCCACTCACCCTCAGTCATCATATACTTGACTGAGGGTAATACATATCCTGCATGGTATATATATATCTTTGAGTCTGGTCAGGGTGAATATACATTAATTATGCTGACCCTTTTTGATGTTGAGCCTAGCCTGCTTACAGTGTAATCTGCTGGCCTCCAACACATATGCCATCATTTCATATGCCACACAGTCAAAGAGGGAACAATCACTATCAGATCCATACCAAGCACAAACAACTTGGCAGACCTGTTCACTAAGCCATTGGCTTGGCCCCAACACCACAAATTCTGTCTAGCACTTGATGCATATCATGAGCCAGAGAGAGTATTGAATAGGGGATTGTGCATGCATCAGGGACATGTGATCAGTAACATATGGTGGAGGGTATTAGGAACTGTATAGTTGCAAAAGATATCTGCTGGATTTGGATACCGGCACACCTCAATCATTGGTACAACATACTGAGTTGTGAATCATCCACCTATGTACACTTATATCACACATACTGACTGCTATCAGTTATCTTGTATCTGACAGGTACACTACTACAATATAGTTGTTGGTATAATGTACTGAGTTATCTTGTATCTGACATTAGAAACCTGCTGCAACAGATTATGGGCACTGGCCTACAGACTCATATAGATGATCAGAAAAAGCCTTGCTTTGTTCCAGAACATGAAAGCATACCTAGTCCATTTCTAGCTCCATTCATCCATCATGGATGACATTGCAATAGCTTCCCAATCACAGATATTGAAGCTCAGTGTTATTAAGTATGCTCAATGGGAAAAGGCTGTGTATGGGTGCCTCATGTCTGTTGAAACTTCACAGATTGTCACAGGGAAGGAGTTCCCTCACAAAGATATAGATGCTATAGCCATGAGAATTAATTGAAGACACCTGGAAAGGGACCACCTATGAATAGGACTTCAAGGAAGCTCCCAAACCAGTTAGTGGGTAGTGGGTACATTCACAGGTTGGGGGTAAGGTCAGTCACCCTCATACCCTGTCCTGAGCCCCACATGATGTGCATAAAAGCACATGAAGAAAAGTCTTTTGTTCCCATTGTTTCCAGTGTAGAGCAATACAGTGAATCAGTCCTCAGTCACACCAAATGTTGTATGACTGAGTGTATTACCTGTAGAGTGAATCAGTCTACAGGGGATAATCAATAGTGTAAGTAGGTGAAAGGCTCACCCTCAGTCACACCAAATGTATGTTGTGTGACTGAGGGTGGCAAATGGTCTATAGTTATATATGTAATGAAAATAATAAAGTTTACCACAAAGACTGGCAAATACCAGTTGCCAGTCCAGCTGGGCCAAAGTGTAAGGTAAAATAAGAGAGAGGTATCCTGATCAGGAAAATTTCTGCATAACACTCCATATGACTGGTGTTGACCATCAGTTGGGTAAGTCCACACCCAGGAATGTTAGCAGGTGGGGAGGAGATGACCAAGTCATTGACTAATCCACTGGACTTGCACCTCCAAAAAAAAATGCTGGATACACTGACCACCATTCAGCTGTCACAAAACTGACATTGGGTACAATGGCTAGATGGTGGGGTGCATAGGGTGTTGGGAGACATTCCACTAAGCCATGCAGCTTAGTGGAATGTCTCCCAACGTAAAGTAAACCCAACCCATCCAGTCAGTGGATACTCCCCTCTGTCCTGGAATCACCAGGGCCAGTAACCACACACTCATGATGTTTCTCCCAATACATAATCAAATTTGAGCTCAAAGGCTTCATTTCATGCCAGGATATTGTCACTACTGGAAGTTGATCCACCACCATCTGAGTCAGTCAATGGATACCCCCCTCTGTCCTGGAATTGCCAGGGTTGGTAACCACATGCTCATAATGTTTCTCCCAACCCATAATCAAATTTGGGCTCAAAGGCTTCATGCCAGGATATTGCCACTGCTGGGGGTCGATCCACCGCCATCTGGGTCGGTCGGGTCATGTACATTCCACTAAGCCGCGCGGCTTAGTGAAATGTCTCCCAACATAGTCGAGTTCAGTGACGCTCTCCAAAATAATCATAACTGCTCGCGTATATCTAGAGCAGATGTCGTATTAGCCATATAAATTACTGTCCGGTGGATTTTCTGATAACGGAATTGTTCTCCAGAACAGTTCCATCACGGATCAATCTTGGCGATTCCAACCTTCCCATCTCGAGTCTGGGTCATCTGCCGGCCAAGTCAGAGTTTTGACAAGGATAGGCTTTCCGTCCAACCAGACCATGGCTGGCAAACTAGAAGACGGGGAAGGCAATGAAAGATACATTCGAATCGAATTGGACTTTACGTCCACTGTGATCACACGTGCAAGAAGCCACTATCCTTTATGTGCAGACGACCCTTCCTCTAACAGGAGTCTTCGACGCCAAACAGCTAGCTATGACAGAGCATGCCGTTCTCGAATTACCAGCACTTACAAAGAACAGCCGTGTAGTGACATTTCGATCAAATGCACTCGATACAACAAATGTAATGACCATGAAACAGAGACATCAGACAAATGTCTTCAACCCACACAAAGATTCTCCCCAGCTGTCAAGTCACAGTTTGAGTCAATGAAAGGATTAAGCGCGTTGAGCTGCGCCTGAGTGATTCCTTGGCTCTCCGTGATTGCGAAACAGAAATCGCCACTTTGCACCGTATAGATTTTATTACAAGGGCTCCCACCTCCGCCTACGCAATAAGCTTCTTCTACGAGAATGTTCGTGCAATCCGTGGATACCTCCGGGTTCCTGTGGCATAGTAAGGGGCTATGGAACAGAAGACGAGGCATCTCCTAAATACTCACCAACGAAAGAAGTCCACGGCAGCGATCGAATAGGTAGTCTCGATCAACGGGCAGTTATCTCCTGAAACTACAGTGTGATATTGGGTACAGTTGCTGAACGAGCCACTTGCAAGGTTTATTGGAGGGCCTGTGGCAGTCACATTAGCATTCACGCAGTATGCAAGGCCAAGCTGAAGATTGGAGCAATCTGTGGCAATCTCAGGGTTATAAGTCAAGAATTGCGCGCTGGTCAGGTTAAACTTCGTCTCGATGAGTCCGCAAGCATCACCAGATACGACAGTATAGTACTCCAAGCAGCCATCTGTGATTGTTCCAGTAGCAATGTTCGATGGTATGCCCGCGCCAGTGTCAATGCTGGAAACAGGATACGTGGGGAATACGCAATAAGCTTGGCCCAGGATCAAGTTCGTGCAGTCGGTGTTCAGACCCAGATTTAAAGTCGAAAGTTGGTTGCTGGTCAAGCCGAACGCAGCCGCGATCGAGGAGCAACCATCGCCAGGTTGAACGGTGTAATACTGAGCGCATGCTGCAGTGGCATTGGGGTACACATTGATGGGCGGTACAACGGGGACGAGTGTATAATTTCTCATCGGAAACACGATGCAGATGGCCGAACCCGTTCCAGGAAGCGAGCCACTGCTCAACTCAGGATTCCAGGTTTCGAGTTCAGTAGCGCTGACCCCTACGAGCTCCGAGACGGAGTCGATTGTATCACCATCCTGGAAAGAGGCTCAATAATCAGTTTTTATTCATAAATGGAAGATCATAGTCAACCTACTTGTACATCATAATAGTTACCGCATGCTACTGTGCGAGTCCCATCTGCAACGTTAGTAGGCGCCGCGACGCCAGCCGTTGTGAGAGCAACCAGATAAGTTGTAGGCGTATAATTGGCCGTTGGAATGGTGTAGCTCACTATTGTGGCACTAGAGTAATTGGTAGTAATAATTGGAGAGGCAGTGACTGTTGCAAATGGCGGGAAGGGTGCCACACAATAGTAGTAATCCAACCACAAGTTCGTGCAGTTGGCATCGATCTCTAAAACGCAGATCTTCAGGTGAGATATGAACTTGGGATGGTACTTTTGGTTACCTCACGTACCATGCGTTATAGGGCTCTCTTGACGTTAGTGCGAGTTGCGGCCCAAATAAAATCCTACCTAATGAGCGTTCAACCATTTTAGGCTCACATCGTTCCTAGTTTGCAGATCGGTGTCAATGTCCTTGGAGGGACTCTCATTGACGCTCAGGTTTACCTTTATCTTCTTTCAGCTTTGAAAATACCTGACAATCCTTCCAGTTGTTTACAGAAGCCGACATATACGGTGGCGTTAGTATCACGGGTAGCGTCAGCCAATCTGTAAGCACAATTCTAGCTCAAAGTAATCCACGATAACCCATTACAAATCAGTCGGCCGCTCAAGTTTGCATAAATCCTGTAAGACCGTACGATCCTTCAACTAACATGGCGTATCCCTGACTCTTGAGTAGCATGTGTGTGTCTCCCTCAACGCTGGGTTAACCGGATCGGTTCTGTTTTGGAGGGTCAACCCGCTTTCCATGACTTTCTACAGCAACGGTCAGTAGATTCGTTCGTTTCAAACACTGATACAAAATTACTTTACCAGAACTGCCCTTCGGCGGGAGTTGTTTCCCATCGGTAGATCAACCTGCCGTAGCCAACAGCAAACGCGACGAGGAGCATCTGGAGCATCCATATCATAGTTACGAAGCAGTGGTCGCGGTTGGCCAAGGAGTCACAGTCGACACACGCCATGTCCTTGACTCTCCAGCTTACGTGGCATACGAACACACCTCTTCCGAATCTTGCCCGCAGGACGTTCAGTTCCCGACGTCTGCAATTGTCACCTCCGCGAACGAGACATCGGTTCATTATAAACGGGCTGGAGTTCCCTTCCTACCCGGCAACCTGTTCTGCCCGGCAGTGGACAGTGATATCTTGGATACTCCTTCGGGATCGAAGACTTGTCAAATATATGCCAGTCTTGAAAGTGGCGATACCGAACAGATAGCCGACGCTCTATACAGACGCAATGGAGATATCCATGTGCCGCTAGTATCGCGAAGGGACAATACTCCAGTGAACTTTACAGACGGACTTGATTCGATCCTTTTAGATCTGGCCACTATGTCAACCTGCCCCGGTGTAAGGATACCTATACCTGCATATGCAGACACCCAGGTGCAAACCTATTTTGACCTGGCTTATCCTGGCGAATTGAATGCTGAGTATTCCAGGCAAGTCCCCGACCTTTGTCGCGGATATTCTCTGATGTTTCGGTGACTATAGATACAACCCGTTACCGGTAAAGTATCTTTCGTTTCAAAACAAAGGTAGCCAAGTTCAATTATGTTGGACTCAGATCAATACTGGAACGAAGAAGGATGGACTCCCTGCCCTGGCAAAGGGCAATCAAGGTGCAATTTACGCTCGGGAGCATGTGTAAGTGCGTGTAACTTTAGATGCCTCTTTGTCTTATATTAGCACGCCACCACAGTTATGAGCAATCTATGTGTAAGTGCGGGGGCTTGTGATTTCCCAGCCGATCTCATCGTGTTCAAAAAGCGGCTCTGTTTGTGGACTACCTTCAAAAAGTTCCAGAATTATGGGCTAATACTGCGGGAACGAAGTAAAACTTTCATTCGACTTGGCCACAAGATGCGTGCTAATTAGCACCATTATACCCGGCAGTGAATTCTGCGATTGGGTCAAAGAAAATCTACTAAAACCCACGACGTATTACCCTGGGGTGCCAGTCTACCCCGTACCGACCGTATTTGAAGATATCGGGCAGTGTTATCCGGGCGGTAAACGGGGTATGAGATATCATTTTTAGTGACCTCGACTAATATTAGCCTAGGTGGTAATTCAATGGTCATTCTAGAGCAACAGAGCAATAGTTACAAGGTGAGCGTCATCTGTACAGATTTGTAATGATTTCAACTCACCTGCATGATGTAAGAACAGGCTGATGTACGAAGGGGAACGTAAAATGAATAACAGGGAATCTCAATCACTGATAAATGCGGAAAAATTTTCTGGTTACTGTGTGAATACACAGGTTTGTAACGTATTGTTGCCGCTCGAGTGTCTTTTTGAATACTACAACAGGTGTCCAAGCTGCGCGCGGCTGTCGGGGTGGTGTCATACATGAATGACTACACAGTATGCCGCGCTCATGTGACGATGACGATTTACCAATGACAACGTTCCCTCAGGTTAAGGAAAATTTCTTGTATAACAACGCCTGCATCAGAGATGTCTGGTCGGACTGGTTTGCGAAGTATTTGACAAGCAATGTCGATGCGTAGGTAACATTTCGTATATCGGTGGCTGGAAACCTCACTAATAGTACTTCTTGAAAAGTCCGGATAGGGCCAGTGTAAATGTACCCTACCTTTACGACAACTGGATCTGGGCTGTTGTAAATGAGATGGTACCCTTTCTCAAATCAGAGATAGCAAGGCTAATCCCCTTGTACAATGATGGGCTGGCCACGGCAGCTGATGTTGATCTCTCGTTTGCAGTTCTGCTGGACAACGCCAATATCTTGAATACTAATGGCCAGCCGATGGACACTGGTGGTGCTGGTTTCACTATTGATCCACCCGTAACCCAACAGGATCTCATCGATCACATCCTGAATGTCATACCTGACATTACATGGGGAAGCGCGCTGCCGAAACACTAGTTAGAGTTTCCAAGTAGGATAATAGACTTTCGAATATGGGGGCAGACGAGTGAGCACCTAGTTAGGCATGAATTATAGTCAACTCTATCTTCAGCCATAGTGGTTGGTGGAAGCTAAAAGTTATGGTTTTCGGAGATTGTTGGGTAATCATAGATGTTTTTGTTGAGGATACGCATCCACAGTATTATGTAATTATCGTGTGTTTTATTTTTCTCCGTATATCGCCGTACACCTCAGTGCTTTGCCAATCACTGAGGTGTAAGTCCCTACGTTCTTTGCTTCATTTATGATTACTTATTTCACCAGTATCACCTCTTTGTTTTCATAGGTAGACACATAATATAATACTCAGTGCTTTGCCAATCACTGAGGTTATCACCTCTTTGTTTTCACAGTCTTATCTCTCAGTCACTCTGCTCCTCCGAGACCGGCTTTGCTCAACAGGTTTTGGGCCCTGAAGATACCTACGATGTTTCGTCCTCGAAACTTATGGTTCCGAGACTCGCGTCTGATGGATCAAACTGGACGTCGTACCAGGAACGTATCACCAATGCAATTACATCCAAAAAATTACGTCGACACGTTGTTGGTACTGTGCAAAAACTGGCTTCGCTTGTCAAAAGCGATGGTTCTTCTTCATTGACAACAAATCATACGTTCCACCAGATAAAAGGGGAACCCACTGCTGCCGCTATATGGAAGAAGCTTGCATCTGTCCATGGCAATAGAGGTGCGATATTTGAGACTGACCTTCTTGCCTGGCTACAGAACTCAAGGTTCATTGAAAATGGTGAAGTTAGCATGTGTGATCACCTTGCAAATCTTGTCATTCTTAAGGAATGCCTTACTAAAATTAATTGTCCCCTATCTGATGCCTGTTTCACCAGTTATATCTATACATTGCTATCACTTGCACCTTCCTACAAACCCCTACTCACAACACTTACCACAAATGCCTGTATTGCCAAAGAGCCTGTGTCCAGCCAAGATATTATCTGGCACATAAATGAGGAGGCTAACAATGCTGCTATTGAAAATAGCATCAATCAGCATCACAAGGCAATGATTGTCATTCATGCCAAAGCCAAAGGCAAGTTGAAGGACACCAAGAAAAAGTCTCAGTCAAAGGGTAAAAGCAAGGATAAGCATCACTGTGGCAATTGTGATGAGGATGGACATACCAATGATTAATGCTTTGAGGAAGGTGGGGGCATGGCAGGAAAGGCACCTGATTGGTGGGTCAAGAAGCACAAGGGAAAGAGTAAAGGCACAGCAAAGGCAGTGAATGCTGCCAAGACTGAGGACAAAGATATGATAACTATGCATTTCTCACCTATATCCCCATTGATGCCCCTAATGACACCATTAATGAAAATGTTGCACTTGCTATTACATCAGGCCATAGCCAAGAGGCTCATGCTGCATCACCAACTGCCAGCATCATAATTGACTGTGATGCTAGTAGTCATTTTTTGCCATCCCATGAAAAATTTAACAATTATCAAGAGATTAGCCCTGAACCAGTCTGTGCAGCTGATGAACATACATTCAGTGCTCTTGGATGCAGTGATCTCTGCATTTTTCTCCTAACTAAGGATGGGGAAAAGTCAGTACCCATTCTTTTAAAGAAAGTCTATTATACACCTCAGGTGGCTTTTACACTTGTCTCTGTCTCATGTCTCAATCATGCCAGGTGTTCCCTTCTTATTGAAGATAGGATGTGCATTATCTGCAGTCCTAAACCCCAACACAAAGTCATTGGTCATGTCCCCACAGTCCATAGTCTTTATCATGCAAACTCTTCTGTTACTCCTTTATCCCTGAAACATAAAGTCAATGTGGCTTCAAAATCCATCACAATTAGTGAGCTCCACTGTTGAATGAGGCACATGAACCATCAAGACTTATGGGAGGCAGTCTGCCAAGGAATAAATAATGGTGTCAATCTCAATATGTCATTTGAACCTGACTTCTGTGATGCTTGCATAAAAAAAAAGGTTGTAAGGAATCTATTTCTGAGTAAAAGTGGGACTACTTTTACTCACTATGGAGAGAAAATAGTCAGTGATCTGTGGAGTCCAGTGCAAGTCAAATCACTTGGTAGAGCACTTTATTTGTATGCCAACATTGATCTATATACCTGCAAAGAATGCATCACATTCTTATACTGCAAGTCTGATACATTTAAAGTGTACTTTATACTGCAAGTCTGATACATTTAAAGTGTACTGTAATTATGAAGTGTGGGTTAAGGTACATTGTAGTGCACAGATAAAGATGTATGGATGTGACTGAGGTGGCAAATTCATGAGTGCTCAAATGAAAACTCACCAGGATGCTGCAGGTACAATTTGTGAGTTGATAGTTCATGATTCTCCACAGTCCAATGGCATTGCTGAGTGCACAAATTGCACCATTGTTAAAGGCACACATGCAATGATGATTGTGGCTGAACTCTTGAAGAACCTCTGGGCAGAGGCTAAACACCACATGGTGTGGCTACATAATTGAGTCCCATGCAGTGCATGCCAGGATCCTTTGACCCTGGGGGGGCTCCTACAGAATAAAAGAACCACCTGGGCAGACTGGATAGCAAACAAGTATGTGGTTGAGTTGAAAAATAAGAAAACTGAGAAAGGTAAACTTGGAAACTGATAGATTGAAGAGAAAGAGACAGGAGGATGAACACAAGTAAAAAGCAGACACAATAGGTAATCTCAAGACTGGAGTGTAGCTACAGGCTAGGGGACCTTATATAGCTGCAGGACACTACCAAAAGGGGAAGCTGGAAGTGATCTAAGTCAGGTGGGAGTGATCTAACACAGGTGGAAGTGGTCTAAGTCAAGTGGAAGTGATCTAAGTTAGATGGAAGTAATCTGAGTCAGGTGGAAGTAATCTAAGTCATAGCAGGAAGTGATCTAAGTCATGAGGAAGTGATCT